>CM024244.1:23204671-23365443 GCA_013421045.1 Propylea japonica
GGCCGAAATAACTGCTGAAATGACTTCTATCCACGCAGGAAATCATAATTAAGATTGATGTGGAAGATTCGAGTTTATGAATTTTTCATGAAATGTTTCTTCAAATTGACAGCATTTCCTCATTGGTTTCATTGAAATGGAAACATTTCAGATAATTATTTACCTCCGATTGTATGAATTTGAAGAGACTGGAACGATTATTAACGAAAATTGAATGATTTTTCCGTCGTTCTCAAATTGAAAAGTTATTTGAATGTGTACAGAATTATCATGAATGGCTCATTTTAAAGCTCAATTTCTGCTATTTCAATGTGCAATCCTCATGGCAACCGTTCACAATGTATTCAGAAGCACTACGAGAAATGTCAAAACTCTACTGGAACATAGAAACATAGAAATTTTATTATGCCAAATGGGAGTCTTGTGCAAAATGTGAATGTTACTTATTTCAATCAGAATTTATACACAATTCATGTTGAGATCGTCGGGAAAAATATAGTAATCAACTCCGTTATTAATCGAGCGACTAATGGTCTCGAACTATTAAGCTCCACTCGTTAAAATATCTTGATCATTAGTGGGCCGTTCTTAATAACTTAGTTGATTAAATAAATATCTAGGTTTATAGCATACAGTTAATGCACTTAATATTATATTTTCTGCGAGCCTGTTTCTAGGGCAAGGGCAACAGTGTGCTATCGTTTTGACTTACTATTGGAATTTTGGTTGGTAGTAGTCTCAAACGACTCCGTTGACCTCACTTATGAGGAAACCGTGATCAATGAAATTCTGTCCGGTCGTGAACATGATAACTCTCGAACGAATTGTGTTCAACAGAAAAAATGACCCTATGGAGAATAAGAGAATTCGAAGAATTTATAAGTCAAAAAGTAATTTACCTAATGTGAGGGTCACTTGTCCATAAACCTTACGAGTTTCGACGAATTCTGGATCAACCATTATAACTCCTTGCAGTCGGTCTATTTTTCCAGCTGAAACGACGAGGTCTCTTGAACTCAAGTAGAGCGTCAGTTTGGCGTTTGGTGATGTTTTCTTGAATACCTTGAAAAATTAGATTCAATTCAATATTTTCTTCATAAGAAAAATAGTGCGTAAATGGGGACGCAGGTAGTAATATAAACAATGTAAGCAGATACAATATCGATATACTGAATGTGCATTCAACATTGTTGGCATAGAGTAACAGAACCATAGAAAATTCAATTGGAATATTGAAAAGGAGAATTTTTAATTTCAACAACAGTATATTCAATTGAGTGAATTTCTTTTTGTGAAAGTAAACTGATATGCTGAATTTTCATGCAAAAATATTGTGGACATAGTGTTGACAGAACCATAGAAAATTCATTGGAGTATTGAAAGAAGAATCATTATATTTCCATAACAGAATATCCTATTCAGAGGGAAAACTCATTCTATGAATGAAAACTGATATACTGTTCATGCAAAATTTCAAGAGGATCCCATCATCGAACTACTTATAGAATTTTAAATTGTTTTAATTTGTATTCTTACATATTCATTTTCTGAATAATTCCAGAAGATAATTCGTTCCGTTTTTGTTTTAAATTTTGACTTAATAGTTGAACGAGCGCTTAAAATCTCCTGCTCAGGGCTTTTCTCAATATTTTATGTTCTTTGATTCGAAAATTTCAAAGTCGTTCAGTTTTTTCAATATATCCTCTACCAAGCTCACTAAGGGACTTTCCTCATATACGCAATTTTTGGTAAATGAATTTCATTATCAGGTTTCACATCACTAGCCTGATATTATCTTGAGTCTTGAACGCTGTTCTATCATTGTATTTATATTTACATTTCTTCTAATATTTTCAGATGATCCTTCAGTGTTTTGTATAACATTGGTATCGTTTGTGCTATTTGGTTTGACTTACTATAGGTTGTGATTCTATACTATTGTTTCCAATTGCTTTGACCTTTTTTAACAAATTTTTTGGTATGGTCATTTTGCTGACGCATAAAGCCAAACTGAGAGAGAAATAGCTCGAAAAGTATTTCAATAAATATTTCATCATCTAAAATTTCACGTCAACAGCTCTGGAATATGTTAACTTAAAATCAATTCAAATTGAAATAAAAACGAAGCAGATGGCCACTTATGTCAAACTCTATCTGTAGATTATGTCTATGGAATATTTCTGTCGATTGGTAAGTAAGTAATAACTATAAGAAATAATATAATTTGACTCGAAAATATACGTCTGGAGAATGTGAATGTCATAAGGTTGCAAACTTTGTCCATTATACGTGCAATAATTATTATTCTAAGGTCAATAATCAGCCATTTCATGGATGTCGTTTCTTCCGTGCCATTCAACACTTTTTTTTTCGTTTGGCATGACATTTAAATGAGAACTCACGCATTTTCTAATTTGCTTTCTGTCGAAACAATCATACCAATTTTCCACGTTTCCGACAAGTGAATCTAAATTGTTTATGAATGCGACAGACACATAACGCCGACAGGGTAAAATTCAAACATCGAAGATGTCACACTCAATGGAAAACGCGAGATTTTTCAATGGAAAATGCATATTCAGAAGGCATTCAATCATGGACTGGTGTGCCAGACCGTTTGTATAAAATCACGTTTCTAGTGTCAACAAGGACCAAGTTTTCGAACAGATCTGACAGGATCTGTATAATTGATGACGATTTCGATCGAACCTTTGCAATGTAATCTGAATAGATGGATCTTTTAACTGGAAAAGTTGATGTGAATTGAATTGAATAACATTTATTCATTGGAATCACTTGGGCATAAGTTGTCACGAATTTTTCATCATTATTCCGAAATTTACTTCGATATCTAGGGCGCCATACTACTATTTAGATTCATGAAATTTATCACCTGATATTTCAAGATAGTTTTATGCTCATCTAAGGTTTCGACAAACATCACTTGCGAAAGGCAAACCAGGGGCCTATTGTACCAAACTTGTTTACATCTTTTTACTTTGCACTGTGCATTGTGCCAAATTCCGAAGTGAAAATTAATGTTGCACAAAATTTCTCCTAACATTCAATTTGTGCGAAGTGTTTTCACGGTGCACTTGACTTTCCACATTGTACTCTTCAATTATAAATGCATTTCGAGCAACGTAAATTCATTTGGAAGTGAAAGTGCAAAGTAAAAAGTTTGCAAAGGAAACAGTTACAAAGTATTTGGCGCAATAGGCTCCTGCTTTCAGAAACCTTTCTGGTCGTAGAGCAAGTTTATTTGAATATCGAAAGGGTATCGAATTAAATTGGCGGAAGTTTGTAGCGCAAGAGATATTGTTATTACTTTATTTCTCACTCTTCATTTTTTCTTCTGTGTTTCATTTTTTCTGACGTACTTCAAAGATATTGAGCCAAATCAGATGAAAGGAAAAGTTAACCTGTATCAAAGAAATCCATTCGATATAATTATCAGCTTATTCTTTGAACAAATCCAATCTCTACACATATACTGGAAGACCAAATTTTCTACTGACGTTTTCATCTCTGTAATCTCGTGTGATAGGTAAATTGCATGGTGGCATTTCACATGTTTTTCTATTGATATACCCAAATTTTGTGAAAGCATATCCCAAAAAACGTTGGTTGGGGACACAACATTTATTTGTCTTATATACTCTTCACATGAAGGTTGTAGATGATATTTTCAGTCTAACTAAGTCCAAGTTCGATTAACTCTGTCCACAGGTGGACATCTTCATCACAAATGCTTGCAAATGTACGTTTTCGAATTTTTTCTATATCATTATTATCTCTTTCACTATAGTAGATGTTATTTAAGTACTTATAAAGCATCGCTTGTGAAACAAATCCTTTTTATTCACTCCTATATATAATCTTCCCATTACACATCTGTTTGATCTGCCATAATAATATCCATTAATCACTTGTGAATAATTATATTCATAGCTATCAGATGCTTCCTTGTTTAAGCTTGATATAATATTGTTTAAACGGCCCTTTCTTCAGTATTTTGAAGTTCACCATTTAACAAATACCTTTTCAATCGATGGCCGATGGTTCTCCAAAAACTTCCTCAAATGTGAACTTGACTTTTTCATATATGTAATAAAATGGTTCTGTCACGGTCGCGAAATGTTAAAAACCTCAAAAAATATATTAAGTAGTCGTGGATGAAGTATAGTTATTACTGGTGATTTAAACTAAACTTCAGCTTTGAAAAATAGCTGTCATTGTACGCTCGTTGCATAATATACTATTATCGACATACCTGTGGAGATTTCTGAAAACTAAAAAAATTCAATAAAATATTTTAAGCATACAAACTTTTGCAAGATAAGTTAGGGATGGAACAATTGTGCCCTCAATCGAAATAGCAATAATAATAATAATATAAATTTAAAGGCTATACAAATTACGTATTGGTAAATGTAACTCAGGGATACGTTCTCGTCAACCTTCCTTAATATTCAGTAATAATTACATGTGTATTGAGATTGTGGCTTTATATGCTTAATTAATATATGAGTAAGCCTTAGCTAATAACAACCACCTCTATTATTTTCATAGTGTAATTGAAATGAAAAAAAATAAATTCTTCTCTGGAATATTTCATTTTATGTTCGAGAAAAACCAACTAATTCATTTAATCAGCTTAAGAGCAAACACAAACAGCTTATAAACATATCTCCTTTATTTGATTTCAAACAATGTACTTACAACTTCTGGGCTGTCTCAATTTGGATAATGGCTTCTGAAGAATGAAGGCCATTAGGATCAGACTGGTATTTACAATTACTTCGTGCCAGACTATTACTAGAAGTTTATCCAGATCTTAACCAGTTAGGGTAGTTTACTTATCACGATATCAATATAATAGAGAGGAAATAGTGGTAAAGTATGCGATCCAATTAGGTTTGCAACTGAGTCAAATTTGTAATTGCCATATCTCGAAGATCAGCAAGTTTCATTGGGAGTAGTTTTTGATATTTTTTTGCCTAATAATGAAGTTAATGCGAACAATATCTTGTTGATAGTTCAAGAAGTACAGACGTTTCTTATCAGATTCTATTCAATATCGCTCATATTAGTCTTCTTACTTCTTACATTCAGTTAGGTATACCATTTTGACATAAGTTTGTCACACGTTTTTAATCATTCTTCCAAATTGAATTCGATATTAAGGATGAAATATAATATTCAAATTTATGGGAGATTACCCCTCAGTAGGGTCTTGAAGCGGTCTTAGAAGAACAGGATATTCGAAAAATCATCACTTGGAATACCAAACCTGGTTTTAAAACACCCCTCCTGGCCAAAGAGCATGAATTAAGTATTTTGTATCTGAATATTGAAGGTATTTATTCGGATAGTTTTAAGTTTCAATTTTGTAAAAAGGGCGAGATGGGGTTTTTTCTACTGAGGTTTTTCCCTGTGATCTGGTATCATACGTCGAATAGTATGGTACCTACTCCGTTTTGCACCAACCTCAGCTAAAGTTTTATTTTTTTATTTTGTGAGCTCTCATTTCAACAGAATAAATAAATAAATAAGTTGGATTCACCTTATATTTATCTGATTTGATATAAGTTGAAGCACCGTCAAAACGCTGATGAATCCAACCTTACTAACAAGTATGTACAGGGTGTCCCAAATATAGTGTCATCGACCGAAAACTTGATGAATCCACAAAAAACTGAATAATTTCTTGTTTGTAAACTGCTTCACACCAATATACAACCAATATCCTCCACATTCTCTGAATTTTTGTCCATAGTTCAACTACAACATCCGATTTTTCATACTGGCTACATCGGTCTATTCCAAACTGCATATTCGATGTACCTAATAATACAACGATTAGGTACCTATCGAGCACTCCATTCGCTCTTCAATACAGACATTGCCTACCTCTTTTCAATTAACCAAAATAGAGCATTGAGAAGACATTACTACAAACTTGCAAAGGAGAATTTCAGGACAACTTCCAGAAGCCACTTTCTTCCAAAAGCAGTGTTCGATACTTTGAATCGGCTCCCTACGATGGTGTCGCTGTCAGAGAATGCTTTCGAAAACTAAGATTAACTTTTATTTCATTTAGATATTGAGCTTACAAGTTATCCTTCATTCCTGTTATTGTTTAATAATAATAATAGCTTTTCATTCCCAACCACATTCATACACATATAATATTAATATTATGAAGATGAAATGAAATAGTGTAAAAATAAAAATTACATGGCGGACATACGGGTCTTTATAAATCATTTCAACATCCTAGGTTGCTTTGGAAATTTGTATCTTATGGTTTGTTATGTCTACAAAATTTATAATTCCAGTCACATTATTCAATTTATTTTGGAATGACAAGCATAATCCCACAGTATCGTTTGTTGATATTAAATTTTACATCAGAATCAGAATCTTAATATTATAATAGTCCAACGCCAACTGCGCTGTACAATTATTTATAGAGACCCTATACATAATCATCTAAACTGTATGGTTCTAGCTCAATTAGATATTTGAATGATTTCTTTGTGAAACATTCCATATTTTTTATAGTTTTCACTCTTTGAGAAGCATATTATATATTTTGAGACATCTATATTCCGTCTGCTTTTGAGAGATTTCTAAATTTTGTTTGGGATAAATGTAGTCGTTACTCCTGGTACCGTAGAAAGTTTTTTGTTTTCATATTTTCAAATAGATGTTCATTGGTCCTAATGAAGAGGACACATTCCTGAATCTAGAGGGCATATGTTGTCAATAATTCATTTTTCTTAAAGATACTTCTGCAGAATTCATTATACTTCATGTTATTGAGTACATATTCTTATTGCTTTTTCTAAAAATGAACACTTGTTTTATGTTTCCTGTTCCAAATCAAAGTTTTGACTCCATTATTCCATGATAAAACATTTTTGGGTAATTACCATGGATATTTCGATTTATTTTTCTCAGACCATAAATCGATTGTGTAATTTTCTCATTTAGACAGTTTATGTGTTCTTTCCAATTGAGGTTTTTGTCTATGTGGATGCCAAAAAAATTCGTTGTTTCTTGTATGTGGTATATTTCCTGACTCAAATTGATGTTAAATTTCCTTCAATTTTTGATTGTGTTGGTGTCAAAAAATATGAATTTTGTTTCTTTTTTGAGTATTAAATTATTATTTTTGAACTATACATCAGTTTCATCTAGAGTGATTTCAGTTAGTCTTTTCAACATTGAGAACAGTTAATAATGATAAACATCCGTCAACTCCAATTATTATAAGGCCTGAATTTTTTGAACAAACTATTGATATCCTAAGAAACTTGCTCATCTCAACTATAACCATTTAATCCCATTTTTAAGCTCTTGATTCGAAATGGGCTATCATTATGCCCGAATGTCTGTACTTTTCGATTTTTTTTTGCGCGCTGGTTTGATTTTATTATACGATGTGAAGCCGAGAGCTTTGAATCAAGTTGATTTTGGGAAAAGAAACGGTTAATCGAATTTTAATATTTATTACTATTATTTAATAATAAAAATCAAGTAGCTTGGTATAAATATTTGATAACTTAATACTTGACTTGACTTGATATTGAAAAACTACTACTTCAATCGAAGTTGACCTTATATCAAGTCAAGTCAAGTAGCTTGAATATCAAGTCAAGAAGTGAATTTCTAATTTCAATAAGTGATAAGCGTGTCGAGTGTTCAGCAGACGAGCCGCCAATGATGATCTGAAGTCGAATTACGTTTAATTGACTGCTCCTCTGGCCTGGGACATTTAGGCATGATTAATTGGACCGATAAAGAGGCTGGTTTGATTGGATTCCAGATTCTGTTCTGTTACTGGTATGAGTAATAAACGTATTACATCCTTGTATCAATATTCGCAAGTCCTTATCCGATGGTTTGCTCACTGTTTGATCTTCGATTGAGGTGTCAAGAGATGGCAAGGGATATGTCACAATGATTGGATTGCCTTGTTTAGTAGTTGCGGTGACTTTGATCAGATGGACTGGTATGATGTAGGATTAAATCAAGTTGTTCAATTGCCTGAGCATGCTGGGTAAACATATATGAGCATGTGACTGTTCAGTTGGTAGGGAAATAAAGAAAAAATTGAAAAGCACTGACTTGAAGTCAGAAGCTTGTGATTCCGTTCTTTTACTGGTATGAGTAATGAACTTATTAAGTCCTTATCCCATGGTTTGTTCATTGTTTTATCTTGGATAGGGGAGTCAAGAAATGGCAAGGGATATGTCACAATGATTGTATTACCTTGTTCGGTAGCTGCAGTCACTTTGATCAGAAGGACTGGTCTAATGTAGGATTTAATCAGGTTGTTCAATGTTTAAGTGTGCTGGGTAAACAATATCTGCGCTTGTGAATGTTCAGTTGGTAGGGAAATGAAGAAAAAATTAAAAGAGCACTGACTCGAAGTCTGAAGATTGTGATTTCCTTATTTTACTGAATGTCATGAACGTATTAAATCCTTGTATCAATATTCGCAGGTCCTTATCCGATGATTTGTTCATTGTTTGATCTTCGATTGAGGAGTCAAGAGATGGCAAGGGATATGTAACAATGATTGCCTTGTTCAGTAGTTGCGGTGACTTGCCTTAGCGTGCTGGGGAAACAATATCTGCACTTGTGAATGTTCAGTTGGTATGAAAATGAAGAAAAAAATTGAAAAAGCACTGACGTGAAATCAGAACCTTGTGTGTGCTCGTTTATATTTGGAAAAGGATAAATCCAATTTAAATATTACGAGGCCTATTGGTTTCAATCTGTTCATTCATGAATTTCTCGTTTCTTTGCAAATCTTGATGTTACCTTAAAAATTTAAAGTTTTGAAGTTGTTCCTTTCGTTTTCTTCTTTACGTAGTCAATCAATATTAAACATTCTTTGCAGCTGATCTCGTCCTCATGCAAAGTAAATGGAAGGGAGTGATATCATCCAGAGCATCCATGGATAGCTATTTTGCTCTATCGGGGCTCACCAGTGTGGAGAAAAGCTCTGAATGACATCAGTGTGGAGAAAAGCTCTGAATGATACGAGGCATTCTAGGATCTATACTAAAATCTGGCGCACCTTTCCTGGTGTTATTTGACTGATACCGAAATTAAACGCCATATCAGAGGTTCCGAATAACTTGAACAAGGTAGCGAGATGTTTATCTTTCTTCGTATCAAAATGAGGCGCATTCCGAAGTTTGCGGATAAACACCTTCAGTCGACGACGTTAAAGACCGCACCCGTGTTTTCAGCAACCATACGCAAAAGTAAATGAACAAATGGCATTGACATATAGAATCGCCATAAAAATATAAAAAATTGAAGAGAATAACATCAATCGATTAAAATCAATCAATATTAAACTCATACTTCCGACCTAATCTCGTCCTCGTTCTAAGTAAATACACCCTGTATATTTCCGAGTGAAAATTCATGCCTTCACCTGAAACAGGCCGTTATTAAGTTGAACTTAATCCGACTTCAAACTGTGGTTTCAAGTTGCAGGTGCGTTATGGTGAGAGTCGTCCTAGTGTCAAGGGGGGGTGGAACAACCCTTGATTTGCCGTTCGGAACTGCGTTAATTAATTCTAGGGCTCATAATTCCGTATTCAAAGGATTGCGTGGAGAATTTCGAATTCAGCCTTGGCTTATAATAAGATTTCCTTCTTTCTCCAGTTGATGGCTTACATTTGTTAATTTGGAGAGTGGAGCAAGGGTTATTTGGGCTACCATGGGAACAACAGGTATAGATTGTAATTTTCATTTTTCGTCACACAGCTTTGGATCTCGAATATAATTGATATTAGCGGAATTATGTGATGGCCTTAAAAGTTGATGGCGACAGTGAAGGGTGTTTCAAATTGCGTGTTTTTGTGCGTTCGTTCACCTTTAACGAGTGCTATTTCATTGTCCAAATGTCTATAATTTTCGAATTTTGAGCCGAAAAATGGCTCAAACGATAGGGTTGTACTCCCTGATGGCAAGTTCGTGGTCAAATTCAATTCTGTCCGTGGGGCCGTCCGTCCGGCCGTTAACACAATAACGTACGAAGTGATCGTCTTGAAATTTTCAGGGTGAGTTCAGTTCCCATATGGCTCGGTTGGGTTCGTTTACCAGTCAGATCGTACAGGGTGTTCCATAAAATCTGGCCTTTCAAAATTTTGTTCCTCAATATCTCACACAAAACGAAGCCTCATTCAAAATTTTGTGGACATCATGGAGGTAAAGGAAGGGGAGGGAGCATATCCTATATTTCCTTTGTTCCAAAAGTGTCACATAGTTCGCCACATTGGTATGGGCAACTTCGAGGCGGGAATTTTTTGGATTCATTAAAGCACCCATTCACCACTTTTAACTAACACTTAATATCTTTCTGCTACAAACTGTAGAGAAAATGAACAAGAAATTAGGCACAAATAATAAAATTCAACGTTTAAAAAGTTCGAAGTCGGCCAAATTGGTGTGTCCCTCCTTTGTTTTGTGTTGTTTTGTTCACGTGACACTTGTGAAACGTTAGGTTCCCTTCACTTCCTTTACCGCCATGGTGACCATAGTGTGAACAGAACCATAGAAAACTCAACTGAAATATTGAAAAGAAGTAACTATTCCCATAAAAATATATCCGGAAATTTATTTTATAAATAACGATTAATACACTGAATGTTCGTGCAGAACTTTGTGGCCATAGTTATAACTAAACGATAGAAAATTGAATTGAAATATTGAAAAGAAGAATCTTTATAATTTCATAACAGAATATCCCATTCAAGTGAATGAAGACTGTTATACTGAATTCTCATGCGAAATTTCGTGGCCATAGTGTCGACAGAACCAAAGAAAATTCAATTGGAATATTGAAGAAGAATCTCTATATTTCCATAAAAGAATAACCGATTCAAATTAAATTCATTTTGTGAATCGAAACTGATATACTGAATGTTAGTGCAAAATTTAAGAGGATCTCATCATCAGAACCATATACAATTTCTTTTAATTATTCATTTTTACATACTTCATTGTCTGATTAATTTCTAGACTATAATTCCGATTGTGCTGAGATTTTGCATTTCTGTCATGAAAATTATTATAATTCAGGTAAAATTTGATCTAAACTGATTACTCTGTGACAATGGTCTATAACGTTAATAACGTCGACATTAACCATTAACCAATTTCTACTGTCAAGAACTCCATACAATTAATACCATTTTTTATTGTGAAACGATGATTCAAGTTTGAATAGCCTGAGAAATATGCTTTCATTCTTTTCATTTATGAATTCAGTTTTCTTGGATGTTATCATGTTAAGCAGTATCTGCTAAAGCTGATAAAATAATGAAAAATAATAACCGTATAATACAAAAAATCTGAATTTATTATCTCCCCATATTAAAGATAATAATAGAAAACTCATTTCAGCTATATTTCTGTCTTGTACTATTATTCGAGCAGTACTTTCTCTAAGAATGTGACAGATTCTAGGTGAAGGTACCCAATTTTTACAGTTCGTAGATTTAGGAAATATGATTAACAGGAATGTCTATTCAGTTTTTGTGCTGAAGCTTCTTGAGTTGTTCCTTTTTGTGATGAATATTTTGATCATATTTGATTTACTTTCAGCTGTCTGTTCGTGATTTTTTCCGAAACACCACTTGCACACCCTACAGAAATGTTTTACGAGTATAAGCAACTTAAGTGAATTTTTTTCATCAAGTTAAAAGCAAGGATTATGTTCATACATTATAAAACCTTCCGTAGGCTATTTTCATGAAAGTATGACTGGAAAAATTGGAAATTTCATCAAATAACCATGTTATTTCGCTAATGTGGTTCCGACCTCTTTTTTCCCCTTTTCTTTAATAAACTAACACTCAGGCCCATTTCAGTTCGATACAAGACATAAACGCCGATTAGTATTGCAATTCTTTTTCGTAACCGAGCGTAAAATGGTTTCTCAATTCCTTCGGCGAATCGATCATTGGTCAAAGGAATCAAGAACCAATTTCACTTTCGAACATTCCATGGAACTTCTTTCATACAACTTCGAATAAATGCAATTTCGAAAAATTAAAAAAAAACCCTGAGCAGCTTGTTCTTTGGTAGAGCAATAAGACTATAACCTCATAATTTTGTATGATATTCGAGATTGATACCAAATATATAAATGCAGAATCTGGGCTCAATCGGAGTTATTCTGGAAATTATACAGAAAAATTAAATAGGTAGAAAATGAATAATAACAAAAATTAAATTCTATGGTTCTGATGATGCGATGCTCTTGAAATTTTGCACGAAAATTCAGTATATCAGTTCTGATTCACAAAATGAATTTCACCCGAATCGATTATCCTGTTATGGATATATAGAGATTCTTCTTTTCAATATTCCAGTTGAATTTTCTATGATTCTGTTGATACTATGGCCACAAAATTTTGCATGAAGATTCAGTGTATCAATCTCTATTCATAAAATAAATTTCATTGAAATCGGATAATTTTTATGGAAATATGCAGTTTCTTCTTTTCAATTTTTTTATGATTCTGTTTTTCACTATGACCACAAAATTTGGCATAAAGCTTATCATGAGGATCTTGCATATAGCCGCAACATTTCATTTCGATGGGTTTCGTTTTGTCTGAGATATTGAGGAACAAAAATTTTGAATTGCCATATTTTATGGAACAGCCTGTACGAAAGAAAACTCCCTAGCAAAAATTAGATTACGCTACTAGATTTCACTCAGAAACCTGTCTGTATAATGTTTGTGTTTCTAGTTCACATGGAAAACAGAAACGGAGATAACGACCAAAATTTTAAATTGCCATGTCCACTTTGGCTTATAACTCGAAAAACAAAAAACGATAGAGCAATACGCTGAACGGCAAAATGAGTTTTTCGAAATGTGCAATTCATTTTTCTCTATCTCATAGAGTTGGAAAGTTGTAGTTCAGGGATCACCAATTCCGGCCACCAAAATTCAGAATTCTCCTTTTCTTTTGAACAGACCTCGTACTTTGCCCCTAAAACTTAATTTCAGACAGAATAAATCCCTCTTCTTCGATATTTCACCCTCAAAGCCCTCTCGGTAAAGTTTTCTCCTTCGCGTTAATACTTTGCCTTCGCTGTAGAAAGCTCTTCGTGTTTCGAGAAAGGTCTGTTTGAGTCCTTGACGATAGCGGACAGACGTCCGTAAAGGACAGATTTTCCTTTCGCTGACGTTTGTTCGACGTCCGAACTTAGATTTGACCCAATTAAGATAATGCGGAGTTGTTAAGAGCGAGGTTTTCAAGGACTTTTCATGTTTATCGGACAAGGATTAATGATTTTACCAGAGAAGTTTATTTTTTTTATTCTTCCTTGAAATTGCAAGGAGCCAAGGCTCATAGATGCACGTTATCCAGTTAGTTCTGTGGGAGAGGAGATAAATCAAACGAAAGCGTTTATTTAGTTAGGAAAAGATAACTACAGGGTGGTCCAGATCGTAAACAACAAATTTTAACCACGTATTCTACATCAAAAATAAGCCCTAGTTTGTCATATAAACATATGTCGAGAAATGTTTCCTCTCCAAGATACGGGGTGTTGAAATTATAGCAAAAAATGTTCTCCATTGATAACTTTGCAATGCTTAAAATATTTTTATGGAATTTGAGACATAGGTTTTGAGCATCAAGAAGCACTTTTTGCATAATGTCATTTCTTTTCTATTCTACCAGTGGTGTCCGTATTGCAGCGAGTCTGAATATTTTCAAAGATAGATAAATTGAAAATAGTAATCATCGAAATGAATACAATCTTATTAGGCCTCGTCAGTGTCCCATATCCCTCAGAGACAACATCCCATTGAAAAACTCCTACATTTAAGACCACTTGTAAGACTCTATCGAGTATTATCCTACAGATGGTGACATCTAGTAGTGAGTAGTGTCAAAATGAGAAGTTCAATCATCACAGATCGCATGCTGAAAGCACTGCTTACTTCCTCTTCACTCTTTGAGATGTTAGCAGTGGTCCTACATCAGGGCCTTCATGCAAGTTTCTCCGAGTGATGGAAACACCCATTTTGGCGGCTGTGAAGCCAAGTGATTTTAAGATAAAGAAAAAATGACAAACAAAAAATTCTTTGCCTTTAAGGAGGCTAACCTAACAAATTTTTGAAACATAGATAAATTGAATATTTTCAGATGAAAAAATGATACGCCACTGGTTTTCCAACAATAAAAATTTGGAGCATATTCGGTCTCTTGACTTTTTGCTGTAGGAGGCATCGTTTCAGGTTAAAAAAATAAAACACATTCTCATGCATGAAGAAATCGCTAAAATTTGATAAGGTAGGTACATAATAATAATAACACTTATTGCTATATAAATTTTATCGTTTTCTTCATGAATGAAAATGTGTTTTATTTTTTCAAACGGAAACGGTGCCTCGTACAGCAAAAAGTCGGGAGACCGAATTTGCTCAAAATTGAATGTGGATTTAAATAGTAATTTTTATTGTCGGAAAAACCAGTAGCATATCATTTTCTAAACTGAAATTATTCAGTCTCGCTGCAGTACGGACGCCACTGGTAGAATATGGAAGAACCGATATTATGCAAAAAGTGCTCCTTAACGCCCAAAGCCTATGCCTCGAACTTCATAAAAATATTTCAATTAGTGTGAAAGTTACCTACTAATAAAAAACATTTTTTTGCTATAATTTCAACACCCCGTATCTTGGAGAGGAAACATTTCTCGATATATATATGATAAACTAGGGCTTATTTTTGATGTAGAATACGTGGTTAAACTTTCTTGGTTACGATCTGGACCACCCTGTATATCTATATATGCAAAAGTCAACTGCTGTTCGTTATTCCGCTAAAACTCTAGAACATCTGAACGAATTAATCTCATCTTAGACTTGAAACGTTCGTGGAGGTCTGAGGAAGTTTTGAAAAGCGAAATAAAAATTAATTTTCAGAAACCCCAACAATGATCATAACAGATTGCGCTACGATGAATGTCACTCGCATAATGTTTTAATAAAAATAACTATCATCAACTTTGAAATTAAGAATTATCCTGAATCAACTGTAGATAAAATTAAGTATAGAAGCTATCGTAAATGAAGTTTAGTTTCGAGGAATGCTATGAACTTTGCAGAGTTGTAGATTCAGTACAAAAACGATATGTCAAATGTATTGAAGAAGGTTCATTTCTTAGTTAATATTTCGATTCGAGATGAATTGTTGATTTCCATATAATTACATTAAAAAAGAGAAAAGAGCGAATTTAGGTTCAGAATTCTTCGTTGTAATCTTGTTAGCTATAATATTAAGGCGGAGGAGCTAGCACAAAAATAAATGTCATTCGAAAGTTCACTAAATTAGTTATTTTTCACTGTAAAGAAAACGGGTGCTTAATTATTTATATTTCATCGAAAACCCTTTAGAAAAAAGGTCTAATTTTGTTGACAAAATCGTGATATTCATTTCCTTACCACGGCCTCAATAAGAGTACTTTCTGCACATAGAGTCTCCTTTCTTGTAGCAAATTCATTGCTTTTTCCAAATATGTGGTCAAATTTGACGAGACTATAAGAAAAACTGAAAAATGATCATTTAAAAAAAACATATTTCTTGAAATAAATAAATGTTAAATTGAAGAATAACCGTCATCCTTTCGACCATGTGTTATATAACATTTTTTGTTGAAAAGCACTCGTATAATTCCCTCTTGAAGTTTAGCCACTTTAAAAGTAGGCACCCTGTCTATTCTTTTGAATTGAGAGCTAATAAAATACTATACTTCAAACAAAAAAGTTAGTGCTGAGGTTAGTCGAAACAGGGTACCATACTAGTCTGCCTATATTACAGGAGCTCAGGGAAAACACTCAGTAGAAAAAACCCAATCTCGCCGTTTTTACTGAAACTCAAAACTATTTGAATAACCACCTCCAATATTCAGATACAGAATATTTACTTTTTGCTCTTAGCCAGGAGATTGTGTCAAACCAGGTTTGGACTTCCAAGAGATGATTTTTCGAATTTTCTGTTATTCTAAGACTGCTACAGGATCCTTTTGAAGGGTAATAATCTCCCATAGATTTAAAAATGGTATACATCGTATTCAATATCGGAATAATGATAAAAAAAATTAAGGAAAGCCCTAAGCAGCAGCTTTTAAGCTTTCGTTCTTTGGTGGAGCAATTAGACTATTACCTCAAAATTTTATATGGGATTTGAGATTGATACCAAAATATATATTAATGCAGAATCTCAGCAAAATCGAAATTATATTTTGAAAATTATTCAAAAAATTATATGTATAAAAAATAAATGATTACAAAAATTCAATTGTATGGTTCTGATGATGCGATCCTCTTGAAATGTCACTCTAATGTGATATCTGTTTAAGGAAATATGAAGTTTCTTTTTTTCAATATTCCAATTGAATTTTCTATGGTTCTGTTCACAGTATTGCCAGGATATTTTGCACGAAGCTCATTATGAGCATCTTGCATTTGGCCGTAACATTTCATTCCGATTGGTTTCGTATTTTCTAAGATATTGGAGAACGAAAATTTTGAATGGCGATATTTTATGAAACACCCTGTATAATTTGAACGGTTAACTAACTCAACTGAGGCATTTGTGACCCGAACTCATCCTCAAAAATTCAAGTCTCTAGGACAATCCCTTAGAAAGTTATGGTTCTAAAGGCCAGACGGCCCCACGGACAGAATTGAATTTGATCACGAATTCGTCATCAGGTAGTCTAACCTTATCGCTTGAGACCATTTTTGGCTTAAAATTCGAATATTACAGACATTTGGGCAAAACGATATACCTAGCACTCGTTTAAGTAGAACGAGCGGTCAAAAACGTGTGACATTTTTTTTTCATTTTATTTCATGATATCTCCACATAAAAGTCGAGAATAATGAAGGATTTAGATATTTCTCATCACACCCGAAAGAT
Organism: Propylea japonica; assembly: GCA_013421045.1. NCBI lineage: Eukaryota > Metazoa > Arthropoda > Insecta > Coleoptera > Coccinellidae > Propylea > Propylea japonica. Next base: position 23,221,654 of record CM024244.1, read on the forward strand.
CCTTTATGTATTTACTCACAATCATCGTTTAATTGAAAACCTGCCCGCTGTTTCCAGGAACGTCAGAATCCGGTTTCCTTGGTAACGTTCTAGATAGGTATATTTCGGTCTCAAACGAATTTGAATTGGGAGAAGCAAATCGGGCTCGGATTATATTCCCGAACAAAGCTGAGTTTACCACCTGCCGACCTTGAATCATGAACAACAATTTGATGAAATTCACCCGAATGAACCTACCGTTTCGTATAAGAAACACGTGTCTAAAATATCACTATTTGTGCTTATAATGAAAAAAAAAATCGAGAAAAGCCCTGAGCAGGAGCTTTTGAGCGCTCGTTCATTAGTGGGGCAATAAGACTATTACCTCAAAATGTTATATGGGACTTGAGATTTATACCGAATATAATATATATTCAGAATCTCAGCACAATCGCGAAATTATATTCTGGAAATTATTCAAAAAATAAAATAACTACAAAATAAATAAGTAAAGAATTTAAAGGACTATGGCCCTGATGAAATCCTCTTGGAATCTTGTATGAACATTCAGTATATCAATCTTAATTCACACAATAAATTTCACTCGACTCGGATATAGATACTGTTGTGGAAATACAAAGATTTTTCATTTCAATATTCCAATTGAATGTTTTATGGTTCTGTTAACAGTACATATAGCCACAACATTTCGCATGGAAATTCAGTAAATCAGTCTCCACTCACAAAGAAATTTCACTCGAATCGGATAGCCTGTTATGGAAATATAAAAAAAAATTTTCAATATTAGATTTGAATCTTCTATGGTTCTGTTAACACTACGGCCAAAAAATTTTGCATGAACATTCAGTTATCAATCTTTTTACACGAAATAAGTTTCATTGTAATCGGATATCTCTCTATGGAAATTCTTTTCCAATTGAATTCTTCATGGTTCTCTTCACACTATAGCCACAAAATGCATAAGGCTTATTATGAGCATCTTGCATTACACTGCAAGATTTCATTTCCATTGGTTTCGTTTTGTCTGAGATATGGAGGAATAAAATTTCGAATGACCATATTTTATGTGATACCCTGAACGATTTGGCTGGATAACGAACCCAACTTAGGCATTTGGAAACTGAACTCACCATTGTCTCTAGGACAATCCCTTCGAAAGTTATGAATGAATAAGAACAGAATTTTAGTTGACCACGGATTCTTCATCGGGGAGTCGAACCCTATCGTTTGAGATCATTTTCGACTCAAAATTTGAAAATAACAGACTTTCGGGCAAAACTATATAGCACTCGTTTAAGTAGAAGGAGCTCTCAAAAACGAAGTCAATGCTATCACCCAGAATAATGCTGTTTTCAACACTGGATGTAACTACCAAAGTTTGATTGCTTTTGAAACCTTATTATTTTTGGAAATATATTAGTCGTTTCAATACGTTATTATTATTATATGAATATATTTCATCGCGTTTCCGCATGATAATACTTACTTTGTCTAAAAATTTGATGAAATTAGTGTAGAATTCATTTCTTCAAACAACACCTTTAAATATAATAAAACGTGTTGATAATCATTTTAAATTGAAATTGAGGCATGTAGGAAACGATATTGATAAATAATTTATAATTTCAAGGGTTGCATTCAAGTTGGATATGAACAAATTTAAATTTTTTTCTTATACCTAGTGGAGTATCGTTTAGAGTAAAAAAAAGGTTAACGGTGCAACTCAAAGAATTCAATGGTTCAATAGTAGTTTTTGATGGGTGGTTATTGAAAACAAAATTCTTCCGAAGGATTCTAGTGGAGTTTTTTATACCAGTCAAAATATTTTTTTCTGCTTTGTCAGTATCGAAAATTTTGGGATATCCTGTAAATGTATGAACATTGAAACTGCTCTGAATTTTCCATTCTCATTACGTTTATAAGTTAATCTATTTCCTTCTGCCAAAAAAACACCAGCAACATCCCTAAAAATCCTATAACAACATTCTTCCTCCATTAAAACCATAAAATATTATATTTCGCCTACGCAAAACCCCCACAGTAGCCCTGTATGGGTGGACGTGAATACAGCCCCTTATTTAATGCCTCTAAAAGCCTATAGTCATCGCCATGAGGCAACAAGAGAATCATAACATCAAAGTGTTCTAGGAAAAAATCAATGAAGACTCACCTTTGCGAACTGAGAGAATCTCCGTTGGTATCTGGCTTCACGTTGGCTCTGAAAATTAAAAAATTGCCGTGGAAATAGAATATTCAAAAATACGTACTTCAATACCTAAAAATACTCAATTCATCTGTTCTGTACAGGGTGATCCAAATTTGACTTCTGAATAGAAGCTCTAACGAATATAATGAATAATTCAATAACGCTGATTATATTTTCCGCAAACCATAATTTCATCAGATTTTTATATAATTTTTTTTTATTCAAATACCCTTCATTTTTATGCTCATTTCTTAACAGTTTGAAATAATAATTTCAACTACATAGTATGCTTCACATTTTATGTTATTACTGTTCTGTATTTTCATTCTTCAAGAAGAATTTTAAATTATCACAAATTTTAAAGCCAAAGCCTTCTCATATAAGGAATGAAATTTGGAATCTGAATATTTCGAGCATTGTCGCCGAGAAATATCAAATATGTTGTACTTGAAATTTTTATTTCAAGCTCTATCGAAATGTACGAAAATACATATAAGGTTTTGTATTCCAATGAAAAAAGTTCAAGTGGAAATCTCATTGATTGTCGATTAACTAAAACTATGGTTAACGTCATTGGACTCTATCTGCAATGTTCCCGAGTTGATGACTCCACAGAAATTTAAAATATTCTTCGAAAGAAAAGTTACAGCAGTATTTCGAAAATGTATATTTTCGAGAAGTATCCAGTAACTATGAAACGGTTTTCTCATGAAAATTACTCCTCAGAAATCGTCACCTTTTTTTGTCTAATTTTGTTAGAAATAAGACTTCCCATTCAAAAGTTTTGAGTTTGGCCCACTCTATACAGGAGGACTTAAATTGATTATCCCTGAACTAGAACTTTAGAACCCCAAGAGATAGATGAAAATGAACGGAGCATTGCGATGTTCTTTTTTTTGAGTCCGAATTCTGTCATCTATACATCCTCTTTCTTCCCTTGGCTTCGAGTTATAAGGCAAACTTGACAATTTGGCTAATCGGCATATAACTATGTAAAAAAATTCATGTGACAGCTTGGATAGTAGTGTTACTTATCCTATTATTCATTAAAAAATTCAAGTAATTAATTTTTAATTGAATATCGAAAAAGCGATTTCTTGAGTTCAAACGTGGAGCCATCAAGTTTATTTCAATGAAGTGTGAAGTTACTTAAATTTGGACAGGCTGTGAAAACTATTGTCATTCATTTTTATCATCTTATCAGATCTAGGAATGAACATAAATGGATGGTGGGTTTTCGATTCAATTAATAAATTTCTTACTTATTCAATATTCGACTAGGATGTCATGATTGTATATAAGAGGTAACATCAATAGCGAACAATTCTCGTGGTAGGTTTTCTAAGATCTGAAAAACCCACCTTATTTCCGTCTCTTCTCAATCTGCATATTTTCAAAATTAAATGGTCGAATTATATTATTGCCGAACTTTTAATATTCGTGAAAACCAGGGAAGTGCCGCAGGGAAAATCACCGTTTCTTTCGCGAGAAAATTGCTTCCACGAACAGCCCTCTAATTCTGTGAATTCATTATTACAGTTTGGTCCGATGAAACTAATTTTCGTTTCAATTTTCGACTGTATAAACTCGTTTTTGATTGAAGGTATAAAATAAGATTCTTTCAAAGCGGATACTGATGGTATTTCAGAAAAAGTCTTTTAAATGAGTTCTGAATTCAACGAATACACAGCTCTTTTGATGTTGGAAAAATTTGTCAAATCTAGTTATTAAAACTATTCCTAAGTTATTTATTTCCAGAAAAAAATAATCTTTCCTACAGAATATGAATTTGAAGAACTTTCAGATTGCCGTCAAGCATCTTAGGATATCAATAATCTCTGAACAATGTCCTCATATACAACCAATTTTTCATTGCAGCATGAAATTTCTTTCAAAAAATGAGTACTTTTCGTCGAACTGGAATGATGGCTTTTTTGGAAGTCCTGCATTATTTCCTGAATTTATCCGAACGGTTACCTACTATTTTTGAGTAAATATAAAATGAACCAGAATACAAAGAACTTTCAATAATTCTCTTGTTAGTTTTATCGAGAAAAGTTTGTTTGAGTTTGTATTCCTTCATCTTCAATGATAAATCAATGTTATTCACTAAAATATTCAGTTCAAATCTTTTGAAATGCATATTTTTTTTATTTGTTAATCACATCATTCATATTTGCCCTATCATATAATCAATCAATTATTTTTATCTGAACTCGATTTTTTTTTTGAGTAATCTAGTATTTCAATGCAATTTTCATGGTTTCATTAATCATAATCATATTGGTTATCTTCAGAGGGCTTGAGTTTCTCCAGTTTGGAACAATTTTCAATCAAATCGAGTCTTAAATATGCTATAGGACTTTGGTGTGAATCCATCATTCAGTCTGAGAATCTAAAACGAAACGATTTTAAACATGTTGACATGGCATGTATGTTGCTATCATTTATGCAGTAACTATAATTTCTTAGGTTTCATCGCTTTAGCTTCAGCTTCGATGTTGGGTTAACATTTTTGAACATGTTGGCTGTGGGAAAGTGAATTTTATCAGCTCTGATAAATCTTTTGGTTCACCTCGATATTTCACAAGGCAATTTCCATCGGTACAAGATCCTAATACAGCACTCAAATTGTTCTGAGAGTAAACCAATGAGATCAAGTTAGAGGCTCAAAGAAATTCGGTGATATACCAGTAGAAATAGGCTGAGTAAAGTCAAAAAAGCTAGACGACGTTGAGAAGAGTTTAGAGTTCAGTAACGTAAATCAACAGCATAGAAATCCTTTGAAAGATACGAGAAGTTGGGAAGCTAGAAAATACACAGTAAATGTATAAGCGTATATTTCGAGTTGGTGTGTAAATGAACTGTAAAAGTAATAGAGTCTTTTACAAAGACAAACTCCGAATCATACCATTCAGACAACATTGAATTATAAGAATCCCACATTGATGTGAATTCCGCTGTTTATTACATCACGAAAAATATCAAAGATGACTCTTTCTCACTAGGAGGGGAAAACGGGGGAACGTCGCGTACCTAAGGAAAAACGCCCACAAAAACCTTCCAGTGTACAAACAAACTTTAATAATTTACCCAATGAATCTTGTATCTATTTGGAACCATCGCATCACCAGGAAAACGTTCATCTTTGTATAACAATCAAGGAAAAATGAATTATTCTAAAAACTGTCTTTGCGCGGTATTCCCTCACGTACTGGGTAATGCGATGGGGTAATTATGCGCATATATTTCATATTTTTAAGAGCTGAGAAACTCAAAAATATACTTTATTGTTTATGTAACTCGAAGAAAAATGTAAATAAAACAAATTCCCATGAAAAGGTATAAAAAAGATCAGGGAATTGATTTTATTGTCTACATTTTATGTTTTTAGTCGTGGCGTACATATTGCATGGATATTCTACTGCTGAATGCCAACCACTACATTCTGAACGTGCCCAGTCTGAACAAATCACCTATATCGATCTTTAGTCAGTCACTTAGAGTGGATTCTGGAATATTTAAAGGACGACCAACTTTTCGTATTTTTCACCCCGCTTTGGTTTCATTTTCAATCCATTTCTGGGTTTAAAAGGAGGGCATTATGAATCATTTTAAAAACAAAAAACTGAATATCGGTATAAATTTCCACACTGTGTAATACCGCGCAGCGCGAAATTACCCCTGTGCAGCTGCGCGTCATTTCCCCGATGTGAGTTCCCTAACCTAATTAATCACGGACAGAAAAAACCGAAACACAATTAATTGATCTTCTGCAGGGAATAATGAACACATAAAGGAAACTAGTCATGCAATAGATTTATTAAAAATTAATGTAAATGGCACTTAACGCCATTCTAAGTTCTCTAAAATTACATCAGAGCGTCATTAAACACAAAATCGGCTGCCTAGTCTGCACTAACACTACGAGTGTCCTGAAATTACGAACGAAAATTGGGCACGCAAATACGAGATGGCCTGCTGTAGTCAAATTCCCAAATAATTGAACTAAGTTGCAAAAATATCGATGCGCGGAATTCCCCGTTCTCCCCGACACCCTGTATGAGTGCTATGTTTTCTTCATTACGTGAAGCCAAAGGTACAGACCAATTCGAAATAATTAATTGTTGAGTCTGTTTATTGATCAGTCACCCATGATGACATCCGAATTCACATTGAGTGTGTTATTACACAAATTCAATATTTACATAATAAACTCTCCCTCCTGACAGTTGACATTTCAATACCAGTGGGTGCTCTCAATTATGCTCCAATTGTAGGAGTTGATTCAACAATAATATTTCATTCCCTGATCCATAATAATAATCCATAATGTATTCAGATGTTATGAATACATAATGAATTTATCAATTGTTGACTTACGTATCTCCCTCTGTTTCTGGAGGTTGAATGGGTCCAGAATCCTCCGTCATCTTGGTTTTGAATAAATAAACTTTCACTGTCAAACTAACACAAACTGTAGAAACATCGATTCATTATTCACACTTTCATTTCTGAAACAAAGAAAGCATTATTAGCATCATTACGTTAGAGAAAAATTAATAGTATATTATGCAACGAGCGTATAATGATAGCTATTAGTCACGAGGTGAAGTTTAGGCTACGAGCCGTAGCCGCGTGAATCAAATCACAAATTGAATAATAGTTATTATACGGGAGTACCATACTATAATTTATCCACATAATATTTGGCGACCGCGACAAGACCCTTCTATTACGAGGTGGAAAAGGTGAAGTTTTTGTAATGAAAATTGATTTAATTGAAGTAATAAAAGTATATTTGGCCCTTGATTAACAAAGTGCCTATACTCATATTGGTAAGTTGGAGTACTTCAGAATACTGAAGAAATATCAATTTGAAGAATATAATAATAAATCTGAATTATGAAGCATCTGATAGTAGTGAATAATACCTCATTATTCACTTGTATGGGTATGGGTATTATTATGGCTGTTTAAAACAGACGTTTAATGTGTTGACTATATAATTTTCGTGAATAAAATGTACTTTCAGTTTAGTTGTTAATAGAAAGTCTCACGATAATATCACCCTTATAAACGGAGGGAATCAATTCAAACCAGGCAAAGAGTTTCATCATTTTTGCAGCCATATACAGGGGGCCTCAAGATATTCCATACAGTCAATATCTTGAACCTTAGAAATGATAGAAAATTTAAAAAAAATCATTTTAAATGGCAGCAAAAACTCTATCGGAACCCGTCGTTAAATTTTGATTCCGATTACCACCCGTAAAAAACTACACCCAGGTATTTTTTTAATACATCCTTATATTTTTTCCTTAAAAATATTTTCCAGTAGAAACAAGTTTTGATCATTCATCTTAAATCGAACTCTTAAACATATTAGCTTTAAATAGTTGCGCATTCGCCATTTTGCAATTTGGATTAAATGTTTTTGGTGTGCTAAGATGCTCAATACAGACAATAAACAAAGTCGACACAAAAAAAATTGAAATGATGTTAATATTGAATCAATGAAATAAAAGAAGTTGTCAAACAGAGAGAATAATAAATAAATAATTCAATAAACACGTACTTGAACAATAATGCCCTTTTTTAAAGCCCAATTTCTACTTTTTAAATGTGCAAATGTCATGGGCAGCCTAACAAAGCCTAACAAAGTTACTGAAGTAACACGAGAAATTACAGTTCTACTGAAACATAGAAACTAAAAAAAATTACTGTCAGATGTTTCTAGAAAACTTTTCAGGTTTTCACTCTCAGTCTCTGAAAAAGAAACAATTGAAAATCTCTCAATTGAGATGAAATACTTCTGATTAAATACTTGCACTAATTTGTCAGGAGCAAATTGATTTTGAAGAAAATTGTTTCCTAACAGTAAAACTAAAAAAGAAATTAAATGAAGAGGATAATGTAACGTTTCGGTATCTACAGATACTCCTTTTTCAGACAAACTTGTGGAATCTTTGGAATTGTGTATTTTTTCGTTTGCAGTCTAATTGACATTGAAAGTTTTCTAGAAATGCAGAATCCTCCCAGATATACCAATTATGTAAAAGTATTTCAATCAAGAATTTATACCCAATTCATAATGCGATCGACAAGAACATCTTGTTAGTTGATTGAATGACTTTTACTTTTACCAGGTTTCCTCAATCTCAAAAGAAGTTTTAGCAGTCAGCCTGAATATTTAAAGAACATTAAAATTGAGCAAGACTGTAAAAGTTCCTGATACTAAGTCAGCACATTTCTTCAATTCCACACCTTGTACTCCAATCCGCTAATCCTACACAATTAAAGTTACTGTTGACTTTTAACGACCACTAAGCTTAATCCAAACCCATTATTTGAACTTCGTTCATTTCCTTCCGAAAACTCACACTCTAATTTACCACCATTAATTTCCCTTTCCATCTTTGGCAACTTTCCCCCTCCAATGACGTTAAGCAATTAAAAGATCCCGTCCAGAAAATTAAATTAGGATTTCCCTTGGCCCACGACTGAATAAACTGCTTTTTGAGAAAGCCGAATATTCATTCAATCAAAGGAAACCCAAAGTGTTTGCTGTCGAGGTCCTAATGAGAATTTGGAACCATCAGATTATCAGATATCCGGGGAAGTTAATGTCGTTCTGGAAAGTAAATGCGGTCAAGCGGTCTATTTACTCAATTTGTCTGGATTTGGCGTGTTTTTCCACTACCGCATACACTAACGCTCTTTCAGGTACGGTATTTTTGAAATTAAAAATCGCTAGAAGCACAGAAAAGAGTTATTTGAATAAACAGGGTATGCAGGCGATTGAAGTATTTTGCAGTTTTTATTTTTTCAACATGGTCATTCGAATGTTGCTTCATAAAAAAATATTCAGCTTCATGAAATAACTGCAAGCTACCCAGAACAGAGATTAAAGCTAAAACTTCAGTTTTCTGTAGGATGTACTCAAGCATTAATAATAATAATAATAATAATAAGTTTTATTCATCTCTTTAGACATTTACATGTATGAGACAAGTCAAAGAAAAAAAAACAAAACAATTATATTTAGTATTACCTATACCATATTATAAAGAGTCATTAAAGTATTCACTCAAACTATAATAACCCTTTTCACACAACATAGATTTAGTTTTCCTCTTAAAACTGACATAATTCATATTTCTAAAGCATTCTGGTAATTTGTTGTAAAGCTTAATCCCCTGGTAGGTTGGTGAATGTTCAAATTTAGCAGTTCTATGCTTGGGGAGTGACAAAATTTCCGCATTTCTTGTTACATAAGAGTGATGACTAGATAATTTTTCCATTGTTTCCAAATTCTGTCTGACCATGAGAAGTGACTTGTAAATATAAATACATGGAACAGTTAATATTTTGTTCTCAACAAAAAGAGACCTGCACGATGACCTCGAGTCAATACCGAAGATCAAACGCAGAACCCTCTTCTGAGCAACAAATATTCTACTCACATCAGTTGAGTTACCCCACAGTAAAATATTATAAGATATGTGACTGTAAACCAAGCAGTAATATAAGTTTATAAGACATTCAGTAGTGAAACAATTTTTGACTCGATATATAGCATAATAAGATGTATTTAATTTTTACTCAGGATGTCAATATGATAACTCCACCTAAGGTATTCATCAATGTATATACCTAAAAACTTTATCATTCATCGGACTTAATCACAGCATTAGAACAGTTTATTGTTAGGGGATTATGCCGAATGTTTTGTTACCGAAATAAATACATTTGGTTTTCTCAACATTTAATAACAGTGCATTTTTCCGACACCAATCGATGAAACTTTGAATAATGCATTTACAGGCTTCTATAAGATCAGCGATATTCGAGGCAGTGATGGATGGCAACAGAAAAAGTCATCTGCAAAAATAAGCACCAAAAGTAAATTTCAGGTATTCAGGTAGGTCATTAATAAAGAGTAAAAATAATAGGGGGCCCAGCACAGAACCTTTGGGCACTCCTGACTTAATATCATACTTTTTACTGAACACATTCTTAACTTTAACCGTCATTGACCTGCCGGAACGAAACTATACAACCAATCGAGAAATTCACCTCTAAATCCTAATTTAAACATTTATCCTTCAAGAACCCGAACGAAAGAACATCAAAAGCTCAAGAAAGGTCGAAAAATAACCCTGCTACAAATCGACCCTCGTCCAGACTTTTGTAAACGAATTCAATAAATTTAAATGCTGCTGTCTCAGTAGAACGACCAGGCCTGAAACCATGCTGAGAGTCAGAGATTACATGGTATTTATTCAAAGTGAGTAATTTTTTTCAGGACAACATCCTCAATTACTTGGAAATAACGCTCAGCATAGATATAGGCCGGTAGTTGGAAATATTAAGAACGTCATTTCTATTCTTCAAAATGGGAACAACTGTAGCAGTCTTCAGAAGACTCGGGAATATGCCATTTGTGACAGATAGATTGATGAGATGGGCTAGGTGTCCGGATATACATTCACCTGAGGCCTTCAAAATTCTGCTAGATATATAATCAAGTCCTGTACTCTTCATTCATTTTCATTCAAAATGAAAGAGTTGTTTTTTAGCTTTTGGTTAAGTTTAAGAAATTCGCGAAGTCCTAAGATCAACAAACAACAACAAATTTTATCGAGTTTTTTTTTTTTCCTATGACTTCCGTAGTCTGGTACTCCCGCGAAGTTTTCAAACTAAGGCGAAAGCTAAATAAACAATTTTTTTTTTATTGTGAGTCGAAAATAGTTATTTTTGTATCTAGTGCGCGAAATGCTACTTTGGTGATCGAGAACTGATTTTTTAACGAGGCGCAGCCGAGTTAAAAAAAATAGTCGAGATCACCAAAGTATTTCGCGCATGAGATGCAAACAAAATTTTTCTACAAACGCTTAGCTTAATATGAAAAAAAATATTGAACTGGTTTGAACTGTTTTTCCAAATCAAGTAATTAGGTATTATAACTATGGGCCATATATTCTATGTTGAAAGCAACACTCAATGTTAAAGAAAACGTGGATTTCAAGAAATTTACCAAGTTAAAATATAAAAATCCCATATAGTTTACATGCAGTGTGCGAAGTAAGTATTTCGCACACTACTTCGCGCACGGTGTCATAGTAACGAAGGAAATGAAAAAAGGGTCACTTCGCATATTCTTGCCAATGCGCGAACCTTGTCATTTTTGACGTTTATAGAAAAAGAATATTTAAGTACATCCTACTGAAAACTGAAGTTCAAGCTTTCAAGCCTTTTTTAGGTAATTTGCGGTGATTTCAGGAAACTGAATATTTTTTTATCGGAGCAACATTCAGGACGACCATGTTGAAAAAACTGCAAAATACTTAGTGTATAGGAAGATATGAATTTTTCAAACCCAGCTGGCAAAATACGTTGAAAAAATACTCAAAAAATCATAACTCAAGAACTACAAGAAAATCGCATTACATACTTGGGGTATTTTTGGATGGTCACTAAAAATAATTTATTCACGTCAATCGTTTGGACGCCCTTTATAAAAATATTCGGTTATACCTTCTCAAAGACGAATAAAATATAAATTTTAAATTTTTTGCGTCATTTTCCGTTAAGCGATGGGTTCATATATATCCCACCATGCACAAAAGGTTGAAATTATTGCTGAAGTAAAAATGTTGTATATGAGTTTTGTTACAATAATTTGATGAAACTTTCGTAAAATGATACTTTTGGAAACAGCATTAATATAATAATATAAGTTTGTTCGATTCACAATCAATTGTAACAAAAATATTGTAAAACTCAAAATGGCGTAAGATTTTCCATAGATTTCATAGAGCAAATACAGCAAAACCAGAACTCAGTTGATCATAAGGGGGTTTGGATGTTTCGCTTTCAGATCATTGATTTTCAGTCAGATTTTTCGATTTAATTTAGTTTGTTATAGAACATAGTTTCTAATATAAACTCAACATATCGCGGCACCTAAGAAACTATAGAATCGGAATTCTGAAAATCCAACCAGAAGGTGGAACTATAACTACTTCACTTTCATGAGCACCATTCTTCCTGAAACATTAATTTTAAACGCAAATAATGGGTCAAATTTTGATCACACATATTTGAGTCAGCTTAGAACAGACAATTTTCACATCTCTTGTATAACCTTTGTCGCGTAATATATTGGTTATTGACTCACTGACATTTTCATAAAAATGCCTAAAATGATGAATTATGTTCATTTGCTTTATTGAATATCTAGGAAACACAAAAATGTTCCTTAACAAATCACAATATATTGCTATTTATTATTGTTATTTTCGACTAAGCAATTGTTTCAAGGGAAAAATGAAGGTGTAAAAAATGTCAAGAAAATATTTGGAAGTAGTTTTTTTACGGGTGGCACTCAGGAACAAAATTTCAAGACAGATTCAGATAAAGTTTTTGCTGCCTTTCAAAATATTTTATTCGAACTTTCTTGAGAAATTCGAATATTCATTCAAAGGAAACCCAAAGTTTTCGCTGTCGAGTTCCTAATGGGAATCTGGAACCACAGATTATCGGATATCCGGCCAAGTAAATGTCGTTCTAGAACGTAAATGCGGTCAAGAGGTCTATTTACTCAATTTGTATGGAATTGGCGTACTTTTCCACCGAATACACTCACGTTATTGCAGTGGGCGTAATTATATTGACTATTGATTATTTTATAGAATATTTTGTTTTTCGAAGAGCACAATCTATTTGGTTCAATTGATTTGTAGGTTTTGTACTCTTGTTCCAGGTACGGGAGCACTATTTGAATGTCTGCTCTGTCTGTTATATACTTTTGCAACAAAAGAATTTTGAATTGCACCTTTATATTTTTTGTTGACTCATTATGACCTCGACAACAAACACTTTGGGTTTCCATTGATTGAAGGAATATTCAGCTTTCTCGAAAAGCAGTTTTTTCATTCGAGAGCCGAGGAAAATCCTAATTTAATTTTTTTCAGAATCTTTCAATTTTTATTCGGCATTTGTTGATGTTGTGTTCATTTGCTGTATTGAATATCCAGGAGCACAAAAATAATTCACTACAAATCGCAAAATGATGAATGCGCCACGATATACATATATGTAGCTTTTTATTATAACTATCATTAATAAAGATGCAATGTAAGAATTTTTTTGACCGTAGTTTTTTTTACGGGTGCAAATTAGGAAACAAAATATCCAGGGAAGTAAATGTCGCACGGAAAAGTAATTGCGGTCAAATGGTCTTACTACGTACCGAATTTGTCTAGAATTGGCTCATTTTTCCACCGAATACACCCAAGTTATTGCAGTGGCGTAATTAAATTGACTATTGATTATTTTATAGAATATATTTTTGTTTTTCCGAAGAGTACAGTCTATTTGGTTCAATTGAATTGCAGGTTTATGTGTTGTTTACCAGGTACGAGAGAGCACTATTTTCAATATCTTTTCTCATCATTTCACTTTTCAATTAACTGAAATGATCAGATAAGACTCGACAATGATAAGTCTATAACTGATGTCAAACATATCGAGTTACGAAGAAATGGGATATAACCTTCATTTATACTCTTCAACAAAAATAATTTTGAATTGCACTCTTATATTTTTTCTTTTGAACTCATTAGGATCTCAACAGCAAAGACTATGGGTTTTTCTTCTTCTGAATGAATAATAGGCTTTCTCAGATAGCAGTTTATTCAGTCGGGGCCAAGGGATATCATCATTGAATTTTCTGGACGGGATCTTTAATTGCTCAACGCTATTGTGTTAGATGTTGTGCTTATTTGCTGTATTTCACCACGAATTGCAAAATGGTGAATGCGCCACAAATCTCTTCTTTTTTGGGAATCGTTCGAAGGAAAGAAGAAAAGAGCAAAGTAAAGAAAGATTTGGAGTTGCTTTTTTAAGGGTGGTTATCAGGAACGAAATTCAAGACACATTATGATAAAGTTTTTGCTGCCATTCAAAACACATTTTATTCGAAATTTTACATGGTCTGAAAGGCACGATATTTGCTGTATGGAACATCTTGAGACAACCTTTGTATTTAATATTCTGACGAGATTGATAACTGATGAATTTAGGACTCAACCAAGAATCTCCGAAATTCTCAGATATCTGATAAATACGCTATAATCAACCGTCAACAATGTCTCTTCAGAGCACACTACAAGCACACTTCATTTGATACAGAACCCCTTCCATTCACTCACATGAATACAACCCGTGTTGAGAATAATATTATCGTATTAGCTCTAATTCTACAAGGGTGAGGAATGTTTGTGTGTCAAAATAGGATCCCCAATACGTAGACCCCAAAAGGGAATGAAATTCCGTAATATGAACTTAGCAATTCGTCCTATAATGTTCGAGTAGTTCATATCAACCAACCCTTAGGAATATCGATGGCAAAAGGACTCATTCAAACAAGAAATTGATTGTATAAACCTAATCCAGAACCAGGAGATGAATCTGGATTGAAACTCTCCTGTTTTCGGTACCTATCATTAATATGACACTAACACATATTAGAGAATAACATACAATGGTTCCTCGAATATTTTAACACCTACTACTAAAAAATGAAGCAGGATTTTTTTCAATTTGCACCATTATATATTTTACCTTTAAATGATTCCCAGTGAAAGAAAAAAATTGTTGATACATTTCTTTGTATATTACGTAGATTCAACTTTTAAGTATAATAATTATAGATTGTGATATTCACTTTTTTCTGTTTTTATAACTTCTCACTTTCATTGTTTTAATATTCAAGTTTTTGTATCGATTTTTGTGCATTGGTTATGTAAGTGTATTAATATCTTGGATAGCGAAAATATTTCACCACAAGTTGCAAAATGGCGAATGCGCAACAATTTATAGCTATTACGTGTTACGAATAATATTATGGCATTAGCTCTTATTCTCCACGAATGAGGATGTATGTTTCAAAATAGGATCCCCAATACTAAGACCCCCAAAGGGGAATGAAATTCCGGAATAGGAACTTAGCAATTCGTCCTATAATGTTTCGGAGTAGTTCATATCAACCAACCCTTGGGAAGATCGATGACAAAAGGACTCATTTGGACGAGAAATTGATTGTGAGAATTGAATGTGAATATAGATCTCAACTCGACCTGTTTTCGGTACCCAATCATTAATAAGACACTGAGACATTAATTGATAAGTTGAATAACAACATACAGGCTCTATGAAAATTCAACCTTCCAAGAAACTCGTATAACGAATAATATTATGCCATTAGCTCTTATTTTACAAGGATGAGGAATGTTATGTTTGTTAAAATTAATTGTATAAATCTAATCCAGAACCAGGAGGTGAATCTGGATCGTAGCTCGTCCTGTTTTCGGTACCCAGTCATTAATATGACACTGAGACATTAATTAATAAGATATATTAGAGAATAAACATACAGGCTCTACGAAAATTCTACTTTTCAATAAAATCATGCAAGATATAATTCCGAATAAATTTCAATAGAATTGACTGTGATTCATCAATATAAGTACGGAATCTATGAAAAATTTGTTTCTCGAATATTTTAAGAGATACTACTGAAAAATTAGTTTGGTTTTTCTTCGAATTGTACCCTTATATATTTTTAATTTCAAACAATTTCCAGTGAGAGAAAAAAATATGTATATTGTTTCAATATTCAAATTGTTCCAAGTTTTTTTTCTGTCGATTTTTGTACATTGTTCATATACGTGTATAGAATATCCTGGGACACCGAAAATATTTCACCACAAAAGCTTCAACATAGAGCGCATTTAGGTTCGGAATTTTTGGACTTTTTCGTTGTTATCATGTTAGCCATAGTATTATAGCGGAGAATGAGGAGCTAGCACAAAAGTTGATACGTCATTCGAAAGTACACTGAATAAGGTATTTTTTACTGAAGAGAAAGCATGTGCATAGTAATTAATATTTCATCGAAAACACCATTGGAAAAATGGACTGATTTTGTGAACTTCAGAATCGTGGTATCTTCTTTTTTACCAGGCCTACATAAGAGTGTTTTCTGCACACAGACTCTCTCATATTGTAGCAAATTCATTGCCCTTTCCAGATATATTGTCAAATTTAATGAGACTATAGGAAAAACTGAATGATGTTCTTTGTAGAGAAAAAACTTGAAATTTTTCGTGAAATCGAGAAATGTTAAATGGAAGAATAACCGTCAACATTTCGACCATGTGTCATAGGACATTTTTTGTTGAAAATCACTTGTATAATCACCCCCCGAAGTTTGTCCACACCCTGTATATTTTAACTGTAAACGGTTTTTCAGTGAAAGAAAAATACGTAAAAGCAATTCTTTATTAAATTACGTAGTTTTAACTTTTTAAAAATAATAACTAGATACTGTGGCATATTCATATTTTTCAATTCCATTGTTTTAATATTCAAGTTGTTTTTTGTGTCGATTTTTGTGCATTGTCCATTAAGTGTATTGAATATCTTGGGACAACGAAAATTTTCACCATAAATCGCAAAATGGCGAATTCGCAACAATTTATGGCTAATAATAGTTTAATTTTCGTTAAATATTGATGAACATTTAATGTTACGAATAATATTATGGCATAAGCTCTTATTCTACAAGGGTGAGGACTTTTATGTTTCAAAATAGGATCCCCAATACTCAGTGGCGGCTCCTCAGGGGAGGCAGAGGAGGCCGGGCCTCCCCTAATTTCACTGCATTTTATTCAATTTTAAATTCAAGTTCAAATGAAAAATAATAACGTTTCTATATCTGTATTATATCCATCGTTCTATCTACTATCCAAATCTCAAATTAATAAACATTTGTTTATTATTCAGCGATCTAAAACATTCATTATCCGCAACATATACGTTATAGCAGGCAAACCTCTAAGCGGAGGAGGCTCGCCTCCACGAGTCGAGATTCGTTAGCCTGTAACATTTCAAACTTCTTCAAGTGAACGGTGCGGAAACCACTTAAATTCAAGTTGTAGATCACGTGACCGGAGGCCCGTCTCCACCGCAGCCTTCTTTCCGCTTCTAGGCGAACGAGCTTAGCCGAAATTGGCGTCCGATCGGCCCGAAGCAACCCCGATCATCGTGGATGGAGATCAGCTGTGTTGTTTGATTTCCCCTCTTTATTAACGAAGTATTAATCCTTTATCCTTTTACAGTGGGTTTTATAAAGCTTGATCGGGCAATCAAATCGTTGATTTTGAATTAAGTCGATGTTTTACCTCAAAAATGAATTGAAAATTGCACAGAAATAATGACATTTCATTTATCACCGCGATCGGAGTTTTATGAAACCCGGCTTTAGCGTGTGGTTTGTAGTTTTGTGACATTTTTCGGAAAAGTATGTAGGGGTAAGATTCCAATATTTCAGCAAGAAAGATGGAAACGGAAAAGAAGTGAGATAATAATGCAAGTAGTGAACGTAAGATCCTGTAGATTTTATTTTGAATAATAAATTCAGTAGAATGCCTCACGATGATAAAATTTTCATAATTCAAGTAATTAGCAATGTTAAATTTAATTATTAATTCTGTTCATAATCGTTCGTTTTGCGTAGATGGTATAATACATGCCAGTGGCTGACAGGAAGCCCAGTTCGAAATAAATTATTTTGTTGGTTGAGTGGTCTTGGGCCTCCTCTGATTGAAATCTCACGAGCCGCCACTGCCAATACTATGGTCCCAAAAGGGAATGAAATTCCGTAATAGAACTTAGTTATACGTCCTATAATGTTTTCGGAGAAGTTCATATCAACCAACCCTCAGGAAGATCGATGCTAAAAGGACACATTCAGGCGGAAAATTTATTGTTTAAATATAATCCAGAAGCAGGATGTGAATCTGGATCTCAACCTGACCTGTTTTTGTACCCAATCATTAATATGACACTGAGACATTAATTCATAAGCCATATTAAAAAATAACATACAGGTTCTATAAAAATTCCACCTTCGAAAGAAATCATGCAAGACACAATTTCGAACAAATTTCGATAGTTTATTTTTATTTATTCGTGTCAGAAGCATCATATATAATAAGTATTGTAATAAAATAAGTATAGTAATATAATAAGTACAGTACGATAGAGTTAACTGTGATTTAACATGTAACTACGGAATCTAGGAAAAAATGGTTTCCTCGAATATTTCAAGACTTACTACTGAAAAACTTGGTGTGGGTATCTTTTCAAATTGCAACCTTATATATTCTTACCTCCAAATGATTTACCAGCGAATAAAAAAATATTTAAAAACAATTCTTTAATATATCACATAGATTCAACTTTCAAGAATAATAATTTTAAATAGTGTCATTTTCATTTGTTCTGTTTCGATAACTTCTTCAATTTAATTATTTTAATATGTCAAACAGGATAAAAAAGTGATCTCAGTATCGAGATCTCATCAAAATTGAGAATTAAAAATCTCGTCATAAAACTGACGGAACATGACAGATTAAAACCCTCAAAAGTGAGGTTATATCACGGAAATCACAGAACGAGGCACACAGAATTATCATTCTTCTTACAAACAGTGATCGAATCCACAAAGTTAAAAGAATAAATAAATAAATAATTACAAAATTTAAAACATGTCAATGTAGTTAAAATCTCTAAAAAATCAGCAACAGATATGAGACGAAAAAGTAAGTAACATCAGGCAGAAGTCATTGGGTCCGCGATACGCTGTTGGCCCTCACCTTATCAATTAACCTAAAGGACTCCTGGAAACTGTTGGTCATTGTTGAATTGAGGGTTTCTACATTGGGAATATTCAGATGTTTGTAAATTTCATTTCTTCAAGTACTTCCGATCTTCTTCCATAATCGCAATTGTGGAGCAATCTAATATAGTGTACAAGATTTTTCCTTCCTCTTATGAACTTGCACTATGGGTTTTCGAGATTTAATATTCAAGTTTTTTGTATCGATTTTTGTGCATTGTCTATGTAAGTGTATTGAATAACTTGGAACAGCGAAAATATTTCACTACAAATCGCAAAATTGCGAATGCACAACAATTTATAGCTATTACGTGTAACGAATATTTTGGCATTAGCTCTTATTTTACACGGGTGAGGAACGTTATTTTTCAAAATAGGATCCCCAATACTAAGACCCAAAAGGGAATGAAATTCCGTAATATAAACTTAGCAATTCGTCCTATGATGTTTCGGAGAAGTTCATATCAACCAACTCTTGGGAAAAGCGATGACAAAATGACTCATTTGGACGGGAAATTTATTGTGAGAATTGAATGTGAATCTGGATCTCAACTCGACCTGTTTTCGGTACACAATCATTAATAAGACGCTGAGACATTAATTGATAGGCTATATTAGAGAATTATACCATACAGGCACTATGAAAATTCGACATTTCGAAGAAATCATGCAAGAGATAATTTCGAACAAATTTCAATAGAGTTAACTGTGATTCGCCAATTTAACTACGGAATCTAAGAAAAAATGATTCTCCGAATAACATACAGGCTCTATGAATATTCAGTCTTCCAAAGAAATCATGCAAGATATAATTTCAAACAATTTTCAATAGAGTTGACTGTGATTCACCAATGAAACTACGAAATCTAAGAAAAATGGTTTCTCGAATATTTTAAGACTTACTCCTGAAAAACTTAGTGTAGGTATTTTTTCAAATTGCACCCTTATATATTTTTACCTTTAAACAATTCCCCAGTGCAAAAAAATGTCAAAACAATTCTTCATTATATCACGTAGATTCAACTTTTAAGAATAATAATTATAGACTGTGGCATATTCACTTTGTTTGTTTTGATAACTTCTTCAATTTCATTGTTTTAATATTCAAGTTATTTCAAGTTTTTTGTGTCAATTTTTATTCATTGTCATTATAAGTGTATTGAATATCTTAGGAAAATATTTCATACAAATCGCAAAATGGCGAATGCGCCACAATTATAAGCTATTATTTTTAACAGTTTAATTTTCGTTAAATGATGATGAATTCAACCCGTGTTACGAATAATATTATGAGATTAGTTCTTACAAAGGTTAGGAATGTTTTGTTTTGAAATCGGATACCGAATACTAAGACCTCAAAAGGGGATGAACTTCCGTAGTATGAGCTAAGTAATTCGTCCTCTAATATTTCGGAGAAGTTCATATCAACCAACCCTCAGTAAGATCGATGCTAAAGGACACATTCAGACGGGAAATTGATTATATTAATATAATCCAGAAGCAGGATGTGAATCTGGATCTCAACTCGACCTGTTTTCGGTACCCAATCATTAATATGACACTGAGACATCCTTCAGATGTCTGGAGCAGACTGTTACGTTCGTTTGTTTTTGGTAAGATTGTTTTCTTGTTTGCGTCGCCTGTTTTGTACCTTAGCCTGGAGAAAATAGAATGAAATTGAGATTGTCTCTTTTATCTTTCATGAACCTTTTAGACTAGCATTGTTCAACTGCAAGAGCAGCTATCATGTCCCAAGATTGTTGGATTTTTTTGGCTCTTTTACAGTGAACCTAACTAAAGTGGCTCCTAAGATGAGGTATTGCATGTTACGCTCTATATGTACAGGGTGACCAGAATTGGTTATCCCTTAACTACAACTTTTTAACCTTAAGAGATAGAAAATTGATGAATAGTACACAAACTATATAATTTGGGTCACTTCAACTTTGGTCATTATCTCTGTTACTGTTTGTGCTATGAATTTGAAACGAGAATACACTTTTTTGTAGGAAATGAGAGGCTCAATCTAATTTTCCTGAGGGGTTTCCTTCCTGATACACAGGGTGTTTCTGAATTGATGCGAGAGATTTTGGGGGATGACATCTCAGAATATTTTATGAAAGAAAGTTTCCATGAATGTAGTTCCGGAAATGCATTGTTTCCAAGGTTCAGGGTGTTGATGTTTTCCTTAAAAACTGACTGAAAAAGTGGTACGTCACTGAGATATTTCAAACAAACAATTATTTTTGAATTGTTTGTTCAATTTGTGATAAAAAAAACTCTACTGCTTTCTTTTCGTGTGGGGTTGCGTTTTTATTCAAGAAAATTAAATATCTCAACTCTGTATATTTGTCGTTATTTCCATACATTATGTAGTAGAGATATTACGTCAAGTTGTTTTATTTTTTTGATAAAAACGGAGCCCCACACGAAAAAAACGCTTGAGAGATTTTTCGTCATAAATTAAACGAAAAAAAGTTCAACACCCTGTATCGTGGAAACAATAAATTTCCGGAACTACATTTATGGGAACTTTCTTTCACAAGATATTCTGAGGAATCATGCCCGTTAATTTTTCGCATCAATTCAGAAAGACCCAGTATATTACATACATAAGCTTTTTAATTCATTTTCACCTTACAACGCTCACCTTTTTTTCGTTTCAAAAATATTTAACATGTCATATTGCTTTCAGATCATTGGCGACGCATAGAGGGAGAGCAGGGGTGGCCCAGTATTTTCAGTAGGGGTAATAATGAATGAATTGGTTCAGTTTGTTCAACAAAGGCCATATTTCAGGGGGGCAGCAAGAATTTGGAGGAACCTGGTCCAAACCTTCCGCCTTCTAGCGGCACCACTGATTAGAGAGCGATATATGACATATTATACCGATTGGAAATTCACATCGAAAACATATGATATACAAGGCATCAGAGAATTCTTCCCTCCAGTTGCACAGATGAATTCAACTGTCTTACTGCAATAATCTAGTCTTGTCTCTCTCTTATCGCAGTATGGTAGGGAACCCGCACTACACGTATAGAATTTTTAATTTGTCAGGCTGCCCGTAATACTCGATTTAAGTATTTACTGTTGCCTACCATACTGAAGAATTACGCTCCTCTTAACAATAAGAGAGAGACAAGACTAGAATAATGAAATAAGACAACTGAATTCTGTGTGTTACATTACAGCAACTGATTGTCTCGACTATTCATCTGTGCAACTGGAGGGAAGAATTCTCTGTCTGATGCATTGTATATCGTATATTGCAGATGTGAATTTCCAAACCTGTATATTAGATACGGGAAAAAACATTGATTATTTCAAAGTAAGAATTAATCATTGCTTTCCTGAAGAAAACTGAAGTTTATGTAATAAATCGAAAAGAAATCCATTCATCAAATATTAGATTAAAGGTTGACGCTCACTTGGGCGAGACGAGACGAAACGAAGCGAAGAGTTGTTTTCCGCAGGCACGATTTGCACTGAATCAAATGGGTAGACGCTCACTTGGGAGGCGCGAAGCTAAGATCAGAATCGTTAGGCGCGTGGCAGATCAGACGCGCACTTGGACGAAGCGAAGCGGTCGGAAGGAACGCGTCGTTTTCCGCTGGGATCTTTTGCATTGAAATAAATGGGTAGACACGCACCTGGAGACGCGAAGCGAAGATCAACGAGGCGGCGAGTCGTTGGTCGCCAGGAAGATCTCTGGGGCATGTGAGTGAAAATTTCTCGAGGCGGCAAGTAGGTATCCGACGGCCGGGAAGTTTGGCGCGCTGTATTTCCAATTTTGTACTAGAATTTTGTCAATAGGGAAATACACATTTATTTTTGAATTTGTGTGAAATGAGTTTGTATTTTGTACAACTGTGAATGTGAATTCAAATCGTCTGAAATATAGGTATTATATTAAGTGAATACAACAAAATATTGAAAAATCCTTCTTGCAAAGAAATTAGTCTTGATAAAATTGGAATATTGTGGAATTGTGGAATAATTCATTCGAGGGATATATGATCAGCAAACATCAAACATGTTCGGTATTCAATGTTGGAATAGTTGTTCAATCAATACCATCAATTATCATTTCAATAATGTGATTTCTCATAATGAATAATAAATTAATTGATAATTTATCGTGTTGAAAATAATTCCTTCATGAAGTATTTCGTGTTAATTTACTGAATCATTTTGTAACAGTAAAAAGAAGCAGACATTTTTCGATGTTGTAGAAAAAGGTATTTTTCCTGAAATCACCGGAATGAATGAATTCGATTACTACTTGCTTTGTTTTTTATCGGTTGAAAAGACAATAAGCATTTCGTTTAAATGATTTAATACATTTTTTGTATAACTGGAAAAGACGACGAGGATTTCATTGAAAAATTCCCAATTAAAACAAGATTATGACCAAAACACGATTCGAACAAATATTTCATGGCTGACCATAACCAAAAATAACCAGTCGGCGCCAGGGATTCTACCGCCCAGGCAAAAGTAAATTTTGAATAAAATAAATATGAATAAGTCTGATTTGTAGCTCCTAAAATTTGCCGCCCCAGCAGATCGCTTGCCCGGCCGGCGACCCTACACAGGTATAACAAAAGCTTTGCGAAAGTTTATGCAGGTAAGCAGTATGCAGCAAGGGTAATAAAAATTGCAACTTCCGAGAACTTATGACTGGTAATTCCAGTTCACTTTCTGTTGATAAAATCTTCAGCTTACCCAAAATTCAAAAACATTTGGTATTCTAGTCTAGTCTAGAAAAACATTCAGTCAGCATTTGGTACTACTCAGTGAAAGTGCATGTGTCTTGAGTTCCAACTTATTTAACGAACTGATAACTATCGAATTTTAATTGGTGAAATATGTAAGTACATATAGCAAATTGAAATAATGTGAAATATTTAATTTTATATAATTGATGAAATTTATAAAAATTTCAGTGAATAAGAAAAATGAATGACGAGGAACTAATCATCAATGTGCAAGATTACCCCTTTCTGTATGATCTGGAAGATGGTAGATACAGTAACCAGCTAATCCGCGAGAATGCATGGGAAGAAATAGGAATGAAAATGAAAAGCAAAGGTGAGATGATTTTTTTCATTATGAAAAGTTTTTTTGAACAGTTCCACTTATGTTCTTACATCCATTAATGGAATTATAATGATTATCGGTAATTCAGTTTGAATTTAAACTAGATATTTCTGTTTTGATTCGTTGTCCCCTGGCGAACAATGGACAGCTGCCATGCAACCGATCCTATATCAGTGAAATAATCTTTGAATTTTTCTCTCACTAACAACGCCGAGCCTGAATATGAACCCCCAATGTGAGGAATATCATCCATCGCATTGCTTGTCGAAATTTCCTGTTCACAAGTTTCTGCGAACAAAACTTCCGAATCATCTCTTAAAAAATTATGAAGGCAGCAGGTTGCTGAGACAAACTGTTTCAAGGTGTTCAGGTGTTATTTCCATTCTTCGTTGATAAATTCTAATTTTTTTACTCAGAATTCCGAAATCATTCTCGCTCACGTTTCTGGCTCTGCTCAGTCTATAATTGTATATTTTTTTGTCTTCATTTCCACGAAGCTGTTGACCAGGATATGGTCTCATCAAATTTTTATTCAGAGGAAACGCCTCGTCTCCAACTAGAACATGTGGCATGAGTGCTGTTGTTCCTGGCAGAGCTTTTTCTGGAGGAAAGTCCAGATCCCCTTGGAGCAATTTTTTTCCAAACGAAGAACGGGACAAGACACCCCGATCGCTATTCTTTCCAGAAGCACCAACATCAATAAATATAAATTTATAGTTTGCATCAAATACAGCTAAAAGGATGATGCTGCAAGTTTTTTTGTAGTTGTAAAACAATGAACCACTATGTTTGGGCTTCTGAAACACGACATGCTTTCCGTCAATTGCACCAACGCAATTAGGAAAATTCCATCTATTACTAAATTCTTCTTCTTTTTGCTCCCATATCTTTCTATCTGGAACTGGCATAACAACTGGCTGAAGAACTTTCCAAATTGCTGCACAAGTTTCGTAGACGATGTTCCTCACAGTAGTTTCTCCAAGACGATAACTGAAGGCTATGGTTCCAAAATTGTCACCCGTCGCTAAAAATCTAGAAAAAAAACAAATTGAATACGAAGTCCACATTAAAGTTGCTGACATTTGTAATAGCGTGAACAGAGTGTATATTACATATTTTGCATTGATTCGTTGATATATGTACATAAATGTACTGGCGTTGTTGCCGACAAAGTTTTTTGCTCTGTTTTGCTAATTCACTGGTCCTCAACCTGAGATTTTCTATCATTGTTGGCTTATTATGTGTACGATATAAGAAAATCATTATGGAACAAAAGATACGTATCAAAATTAAACTGACAGTTTCTGTAAGCCAAAGTTATACAGGGTGTTCGATAACTGGACAGCCAAAATGAAATATTATATCTAAAATAGAATTCTAATCATAAACCAAAGAATACATTTTTTCCATATCGAGCTTCGTGTAGGAGATAATGAACTCATAAAAAATATTTCAACATTTTATTTAATATTTATTAATGGTATAAATATTTATGTATTTCAATACAAAACTATGGTAAATACCACCATTCACATTGATACATGCCTGGCAACGCAAACAAGTGAATTATAAACATTTTCAAAATTTACAGTTTGTTGAATAGTATGCACTGAATTTAAAATTCTTTCTGCTAATTACTCAATGGTATCAATTAACATAAACTAGTTGTTTCAAGTGACCACATAGGTAAAATATAGCTAGTTAATGACAGGCTGTCAACTAGTAAACAAACAACTTGAAATCCTACATGTTTACCTTTGAATTTCGTAGAATATCTATAACAAGCACTTTTTTAAGTTTTTTTAAATATCTCCTAAACGAAGCTCGATTTGGAAAAAATGTATTCTTCGGTTTATGATTAGAATTCTATTTTAGATATAATATTTCATTTGGCTGTTCAGTTATCGAACACCCTGTATATAGAAATTTTTTCGTGAACATTAATAATGACATAAATTTTTTTGCAGGTGTGGACTGCAAGAATAGGTGGAAAACACTACGTGATTGCTACCGGAAGTCAATGAAGGGGAGACAAACAAAATCTGGGCAGGCTGCCACAAATAAAAAGATGTGGAAGTACGAGAAACAAATGGAATTTCTGAAAAAATACATTAACGACGAGAGGACGACCAGAAGCAATATGCGTGTGCACAACTATCCGAAAATGTTTTTGTGACGATGGAAATGAAGAACCAGGACCATCTTGCAGTGAAACAACACCAACAACACCGCTAGATATATCGGAATTGAGGGAAAACAAAAGGAAAGCCTCCACCCCCCAAGGTCCTGCTCTAGTAGCTTTGAAGGAATACATTGATTATAAAAAACAGAAAGAAAATAAATATTCGGACCATTTGACCAAATATTTTGCTAGTGTCGAGGAGACGGTTCGAACCTTTCCTCCGGAATTGCAGGTAAAAATTAAAAAGGAATTTTCGACCATTCTTCATAATTATGAATATGAAGCAATTATTTATCAACGTCAGGTCCAGTTATCTCCAGATGTATGTCCACAGAGGCAAGAATAATTGAATATAAATATAAAAAGATATGAGATTTTTTTCCAACCTCCATCATTATCCATTTGTATTATGTTCAGAAAAAAATTGAAAATCAAATGAATTAGACCAATGAATATTTCAATGAAAAAATTCAATATCAAGTTCAATACGGTGCTGAAATGATTCAAAATATGCCTTACCTCAGACATACGGCCAATCTCTCCTCAATAGGCACAGCCTTCCGAAATTTAGTGTTCTTATGTTCTATTTCATTTTTTAGTAAAGCAAGAAGCTCGTAAAACTTCTCTTCTGACATTCGGAAGTATTTGAAAAATTTCTTTCTATCTCGTCTGAGGTCGGAAAAGAGGTGATGAAATTCACCGAACCTTTCCCTCCTTAGATTTATATCACTGACCCAGATTTTTTTTTTTGGTTTGTTTTTCTTCATTTTCCATGCATGCCAATAAGCCCAAAAAAACGAGATCTTCTTCTGAGGAAGAACTGTCCATCTTGACCGCACACTATGAATTATTGAAAAAACTACTGCGGACTACAGAGATTATGATGATCAAATAACAATAGACCCTTGTTCATACGGGTGGGCGACATGCAGCAAGGGTAATAAAAATTTATTGCGGCCCAAAAATAGGGGGGAATTTCTTTCGATGGCTGATCGTCGCTTCGCTTCGTCCAAGTGCGCGGTCCCAGGCGAACTAACGCGTCGCTTAGTTTCGTCTCGTCTCGCCCAAGTGAGCGTCAACCTTAAGGCATCGTGTACAGAGGAAACTCTATTTGGCGGTAACCGTTAGCATATTGAAATTTCCGCTCAATCCATTTCTCGATGTTATCAGCATGAACTTCAAGACCAATTAGAACTTACCTCCAGAATGTCACCTGGTCGTTGCTGCGAAATGAAGAAAAAGTTGGAAACGAGGAAGTAACTTTCGTAAACTTTTTCAATTTGCATCTGTTCTATTTAGGTCGACATAAGCGTCTCTAGTTGAGAAGACGATCGTAATTCCTTTATTTCATTTAAGAAGTAAAAACTACTGACGATCATTTCCAGTCCTCAATCTTCGTAATATTGTTATGTAAATGTTATCACATTCAATCAACTTCTCCATCTTACACCAATTATATTCATCTCATGGTCAATTATTCAGGGTAATGAGAAATTGGAGAAAGTCTTGGTGTTCCAGAAGTTTTTGCATTGATAAAGAGATCAATCAAATAGGAAGATCCCTAGAATTATTGGTCGCATTCTACACTCACCAGCAAAATAATAGATCCACTCAAAAAACGATGAAGTTTGTCAATTTATAAATATGTTATTTCAAGTCCGATTTGATTGATTTTTTTTAAGTTGCAGGTAAGTTTATCTTGAATCAATCACATTTAATCATCAAGACACATCTTCTCTTGACAATTAAATTCTGCATTCATAACAATAGCTTAATTTTTGTTAAATATATACAGAGTTTTCAGAGCAACATTAATTCCACAATTTTGCTGTGGCTGTGACAGTACTTTCACAGAACCTCAAATCCGAACGTTATGAGAATAAACCGAAAACTGACTGATAGTAAAACAAGATAAGTTTTAGCGCAATATGTAGTTCCGTATGCACCGTTTATTTCAGACGATTTCGTGCTAATGTTTTATAATGACCGACCACATATACCGCATGTGGTTAGAAATGCCAGGGAGTATTTAGCAGAGGTTGATATCCAAAAATTCATCTGGCCAGCTCGAAGGCCAGATTTGAACCCAATTGAGCATGTTTAGATGGACTTGGAAGGAAAATTCGATCTCGCGACCAACTAAAAATTTGCAGCAGCTCAGTGATGCTATATTTGATTCAAAACCTTAATGAGGACATGCCGAGACGAATTGTAACTGGTCTTCGCGTATGGGCGAAAAACACGTTATGTTTTTGACTTAGTTTTCAGTTTATTTTCATTAGATCAGGATTTAAGATTGAATTTGTTGAAGTACTGTTGTAGCCTTAGCGTAATTCAACCTTGAAAACCCTGTATCTTCAACAAAAATTGAGCTTTATTATAAATGAAGAATCGGATTGTCAGGAGAAGATGTTTTTTGACCATTAAATAAGGAATCACACGGTGAAACAACTGGAACACATCAGGGGCGGTTCTAAAGTTAGGGTGAAAAAGCAGATTTTGTTTCACCCTGTATAAAATGACTTACGCCAAGTTTTCTAAAAAATTAAAACTGTTCGTCGATCAAGGATAAATATACCTATAATTGAAAAAAAATTCATTCGAATCGGATTCGAAATAACATATTTAAGAATGAACCTCGAATGAACAAACTTCATCGATTTTTCGAGTCGGTCGATTATTTTGCCGGTGAGTGTATTCAATCAATAAGTCCACATTCTTATTCAAATATTAAACCCACCTTTATTATTTCGATTTTTAAACTCATACAGGTTTATTCCATATTGTGGTCGATCGTAAACGCGATAGAAAGAAACAACTTCAAAACTCGATATTTTGGATTAACGTCATGAGTTAATAGGATTAAATCTGTTTCATTATTATTTCAATAACAAAAAATGGGGAAAAACTCCTGACAATGATAACAATAGAAAATTGACACAGTGGAACTGAATATGAGTTCAAGGCATTTTTCATTATATTCTTGTGAAATGAATTGTTCTTCGGAAGTTATTAAAATCCAGTTGAACTTGATTAGATCGTTTTGTTTTATATTATTTCAAAAATTGAAACATTTTTTTATTTCCAATGAGCAGTATGACAGAAAGTACGGTTACTAACAAGTGAATCAACATTAATCCGATCTTATGTTAGCATCAAACCGAGTTATGAGAAAAGATGCAAGAATTCATCCCATCTCAACTTTCATGGCAATCCAGATACGAGACAACTTCAGACCTCTGCTCTACGTAAATACTTTTCCTGGAAACTCTTGAAACTCCAAGCGAATTATTCTTATTCGTTAAAGCCAGCAAAATTCGACAAAATTTTAGCTTGGAAATAAGATATTCTCATCAGAGTCTCTCTTTTACATCCTCACTTAATTATACCGTCAACCTACGTCAGCTGTTCTTCGGTTAATATTATATCTGATTTGAGAATATTTCTGAGGATTCTTCAGCCTCAGCGAACTCCTTTCAGCTTTCTCAACAACTCGGAAGGCTTCTTTCATCTCATTTTTTATTCATCTTTATTTAAAAGTGTCAATTTTTAATCAACCGAAGTCTGAAGGAAATTAATTAATCAAAGGAAGAAGTAGTAGGGTATGAATTTCATCCTATTATTAATAGATACTAAGTCTATGACAAAGAATAATAAACGTTTTCCATTGATTCTGCAACTATACCTGAGATCGTCCGCTTCTGGTTTGGAGACTCATGAGTGTGCATTCAATTTTCGACTCTCTTTTTACAGTGAAATACAGTGTATTACATTCAAGCTGAATATCTTGCCTTTTGTTGGTTCTTGGTACTTGCCATATTTCCTTCAAATAATCGAAAGAACTTATAATTTTTCTTTGGTTGTCTTTTTCAGGTTTCCGGATAGTTGGGCGATATCGAATACACGATGAACATTAATTCAGATGATTTATATTTGCAGACTGTAATAATTCACTACAGTTCAGTGCAGTTATATGATTGAAGGTTATCTATGATCCATTATATTCAGTTTTTCCGAATAATTTCAGCTTCAATCAGAACATAATGATGACATTTACCTCGTTAAATTAAAAATCAGTATTCGACAAGTGATAAATGATAGGAATTTCAAATGTATAAATTGTACACAATGATAATCGAAATATCAATAAATTTAATATACCTTCCCTGAATGTTAATAGTTATTTAATCAACTAGGTTATTAAAGACAGCGACTAATGGTCAAGATATTTTGATGCGTGAGCGGAGCGAACGCGTTAATAGTTCGAGACCATCAGTCGCTTGATTAATAACCGAGTTGATCACAAGATTTTTCCGACGATCTAAACATGAATTGTCTATAAATTCTGGATTGAAATACATTCTGATTTTGCACAAGACATACATTTGACGTAATGGAATTTCTATGTTTCTATATTCCAGTAAAGTTTTGACATTTCTCACAGTGATTCTGAATACTTTATGTACCGTTTGCCTGAGGATTGCACATTAAAATATAGCACAAATTGAGCATTAAAATGGGTCATTAATGATCAATTTCGTACATTAATATCACCTTTTATTTCGAGGTCGGCTGAAAAAATATTAATAAACGTCAATAATACAGCCTTAGAAAAGTGGATATTCATTATAACACTTTCATATAATTTTTGACATCAAATAGAATATTTCCAATTTTTAAACATACTCGTAATAAGTTACCTTCTTCTCAAAACACAAATTGAAAAATTTCTCCGGTGATTTATAGCAAGTAAATATGAAAAATCTCAAGCTGAATATACATTATTATTTCTCCATTATTTTTGGTGGGTACGGTCGCTACACAGCTCAATGATGTGATCTGAGCATAAGGGTTTATAGCAATTTTTGTAGCTCTATTTTGTTTTTTTATCCTTGGATCTTGGACATTCAGCACAAATCTGTTTTGAACCTTCTCTCAATCGCTCTCGTGCTGCAGTTGCTGCAGTCGTTTCAATATTTATATCATTTGTAATTTTTTTCGAAATTTCCTTAGAATTGTTAGGTTTTCTGTATGGACTTTATAATTGCTAGAAAATGGACTACAACATATCGGTCAAATGTAGTAGTAGCAGATAAAATTACATATTTTCTGAAAATTGCACACCTGCAACTACTGATATACTTTAGGAACTTAATTTACTTATGAAAAAACGGTGCGGTGGGGTCTCATAGACCCCAAATTGTAAAAAAATTTTCCATAGTCCTTTCTAAAACTGAATAAGGTAGACTACGTTTATGAGAGATTGCCGACTTTTGGTGGAAATTTTAAGAGGTTTTGTGATTTAAATTTTCATGGGGTCTGTGAGACCTCACTGCACTAACGCAGGTTTGAAAGAATAAAAAGTACCATGTGCAGTTCAAGAACAGCTTCTTGAACCTAATTGGAGCGGATAAGATGAGTCATTGTTTTGCCGAAGTAGCTTGTGATTCTTTATTATCAAAATGGGGTCGTTATGGCTAGAATAGATATTCAGGAACTGCAACCAAGTAGGTCTCTAGCCCACTTATTCATGAGAACCCAAGGAGGTCGTCAATGGTGATGACAAAACCGACAACCTCTTGGGTGTTCAGGGCCGGTTTTTCCATATAAATTGTTCTCAGTCCA
The DNA here is from genome assembly GCA_013421045.1 of Propylea japonica. Classification (NCBI taxonomy): domain Eukaryota; kingdom Metazoa; phylum Arthropoda; class Insecta; order Coleoptera; family Coccinellidae; genus Propylea; species Propylea japonica. The sequence continues at coordinate 23,253,520 of CM024244.1, forward strand.
GCCGGATAATTTTGCATACCTCGTGTTCATCTGTTTCTGCATCTGACCAATAAAGCCAGCAAATCTGACTTTCCCATAAGTAACAAATGATGTTTTTACCGATAGTGCTCTTTCAGCAGACCCACCATCACCGGAAGTTCATATATCAAATATCATTCATTTACCAATGGAACACCCTATATATAGGAGGAGGTGTGGTGATGCATTTCATACTTCAACACTTTAAAATGTGTTTCATTTACAAACGACGTTCATGACATCTGAATAAGAATAAACTGAAGGATAGTTATCGTTAATTCAACCTTTATTTCAGATGGTTATTACAATACTATTTGATCACGGATAACTCATAGATTAGCTTTGTCTGAACTGAATGAACGAAAAGGTTCAAATATCGTTAATTTGCGGGAAATCATGATGAAATTCCAATTCCACGTAATTATAATAACTCTGGAATTATCAGTTCGATATTTAGATCAGAAAGTTCTGTCGTGTAATGGTATAGGTATTTGAACCTTTCATATCTGAAAGTTGATTCTTTTTTCCGAAAAATTTGAATTTATTATTGGCATATCATAGATAGTCGCTCTATTCTAAATTCTCCACTATTGTCTTACAGAGTTGTTATGGATGCTCTACATATGCATGGCTTCCAATCTATAGTCCATCTATGCTATACAGAAACAAGGTGATATTTCTGTCTATTATTCAAATAAAAGATAAGGGGGCAAGAATCTAATAGATAGATACAAAAGCGAGAAATGGTCAAGATATATTAAGGCGCGACCATTAATCGCAAGATTAATGAACGAGTTTTAAAAAACAAAATTCGTCGACTGCATTATGAATTGAACATACATTCCTGATTGAAATACATTTTCCTTCTGCACAAGAGTTACATTCCGCATAATATAAATTTCGTTTCACTAAAATTTTACATTACTCGCATTGCTCTTGAATATTTTATGTTCGGTTATCCATGGCAATCAACCATTGAAATAGTAAAAATCATGCCATGAAATTGGTCAATATTCATCAGTTTCATGTACGTTGAACTGGGCTTTTATTTCGAGGTTGACGGAAGTAGTTATTAATTCAACTAGTTCATTAATCTCTATATAGATAACCGAGTTAAATGCGGATTTTTTCGTCGACTGCATCATCAATTGAGTACTTGAGGTGGGCGGAAAATAGATTTATTTATCATTTCATTTGAAACCACTTCATTCAAAGAACATTTAGACCTCGTTTCAGTTGTGTATCTACCGATTTCAATATTTCGGTCCGAATCGGATCCGGGTCTTAATAAGCAAATAAACAAACAAGATAATACTCTCCTTTATCCGATATAATGAATCCAGATCAAGCAAACGATTTCCCTACTCGCCTGTAAAATTTCCGCCTCTAGCAATAAACTCAAAAGCACCGTTTCGCCATCGAAATATGGAATGAACTTGCTGTGTAAACAAAGCAAGTAGAATTAAGGATCTAGGTCAAGGCTCGCAAACTCCGCAATAAAATTTTATGAAAGTTTGCTTCAATCAAAACGAGATAAAGCCTTTTTTATTTGGACGATCTTCTCCAGATCCAGTATTCTGGTTTAAGGGTCAAATGATCCCCCGCCGTAAATCAGAAACAGTTTGTACCATCTATCCAAATACAGATGAAACATGTTCCCCTGCGCCCCTGCGAGTTACCTGTAAAATGTCAATGCGGTGCGAGTGCTTGGCGTGATTTTAATAAAAATAATCAAAAAGTGTGGCTCTGATCTAAGGTAAGCATAATTTTTGGACTTTCGTTTTTTTTACATGTAAGTGTTTACTAAAATGTTGTTTTATTTACGGGTATTAGTAGCAGTTAGCTAATATTTAAGCAATGTTCGATCATCGCACGCGGTATGTGAAGGTTTTGTTTTGATCGATATTTTGGAATTTGGTATTTGGGGTGAAATGATCCCTTCTGTGTGTCTAAAATGATCCCTGGAATCATTTTACCCCATTAATAGTTTTTGTTTACAGATCATGCCGAGAATTTATAAACGTAAAACTAATCGCCAAAAGAGGCCTGAAGAAAAAATGCCAGAGCCGGACCGTGGGCGTGGCGAGGGAGGCATTTGCCACGGGCGCAAACGACCTAGGGGCGCAAAATGTGAAATATGATATATTCCATTTTAAATCAAAATTGACTACAAGCTACAAGCTCTATATTTCAAAGTGGCGAATTTACACGTTTACAACATAGAGAAACACGTGGTTAACGAACACTACCAAAACGGAACAAAATCCTAGAAAATTATACATGGCGAGAAACACGACTCGCGGTACATTGTCCATTACCTTGAAATATGGGAGATTATTGTCAATAAAAGGTTCTTAAAAATAAAGGGTTTTCCAAAAAGAGGTGTTATGTTATTTCGAATAGCCCGCTATTTCGGTAGATATCACGTTTGAAGCAATCATTTTTTGACATTTGACAAGTAGAAACTACGTCATTAATAAAAATGGAACGATACACGCTTCAAGAACGTATTGAAATCATTAAAATTCACTATAAAAATGGTGGAAAATGTGGGTCGTCGGAAGCACCTTGTCGGACCGCAATGAAGAAATTGGTGGAAAAATTCGAGCTCTTGGGACAAGTTAGTGATGTGAAGAATAAAACCCGTGCACGTCGCTCGAGAACAGCCGAAAATATTGCTGCTACCGCCGAAAGTGTTAAAGAAAATCCAGATTTGTCCATTCCTCGTCGTTCTTTGGAATTAGGCATTCCACAAACGTCATTACACTGTATTTTGCATAAAGATTTGGGTCTTAAGGCTTATAAAGTTCATTTAACACTCAAGCCGGCCGATCATCAACAACGACGTGTCTTTGCTGATTGGGTCGTTGAAATGCATGAAAATGATCCGGAATTCCATCGAAAAATCATCTTGAGTTATGAGGCCCATTTCCACCTCGGTGGCTTCGTCAAAAAGCAAAATTGTCGCATCTGGGGCTCGGAAAAGCCAAGAGTTATTGTTGAAAAGCCTCTTTATCCTCAACGTGTGACTGTTTGGTGCGGTTCATGGTCCGGCGGAGTCATTGGACCTTACTTTTCGGAAAATGAGGATGGAGCAACAGTTACGGTGAACGGATTGCCCTATCGAGAGATGATCAATGATTTTTTTATGGCCGAAATTGGATAGTACCCGTCTGGACAACGTTTACATCTAACAAGACGGCGTTACGTGCCCCACAAGCAACGAAACCATTGGTCTTTTGCGGGAAAAGTTTCCGAACCGTGTTATCTCTTGAAGAAGTGATTACAATTGGTCACCGAGATCTTGTGATTTAACACCTTGCGACTTCGTGAAAGGGAAGGTCAACATCCCAGCGTCGATTCAAACCTCAAAGATGAAATTCGTGAGGCTATCGAGGACATAGGGCATCCACTTTGCGATTTGGTTATGGAAAATTTCATTAAAAGGATGTGGTCCTGTAAGCGTGGTCGTGGTGGTCATTTGCTTTATGTTATTTTCCACTATTAATGGCATAGCTTCTTCTTCATAATTCAATAAACGTCCGATCATTTTTATTGAAAAATGGCATTTTTCTTTAATATCAAAATAACACCTTTTATTGGAAAACCTCTTATAATCAATAAATATCAATTATAAAAATCATATATTTATTGAAAAATAAATTTCTTCAAAGGCGCATTTTGAAAGTTTGCCACAGGCGCTAGAATCCTAGTTCCGGCTCTGAAAAATGCAGAAGGCATTAGAAATGGTATGGCTTACAAAACCGCGAGAAGAGAATTTGAGGTCCCTGTGATGGTATTAGAAAGAAGAGCCAAAAGTAAAAATAAAATAGCTGTAGGCTCAGCTAAAAAGTTAGGTAACAAACAAACAGTGTTCAACCTGGAACAAGAACTGGAACTTGTTGACATGGAGTCCAGAATAATATACGGGTTGACCACTCAGGATTTCTTAACCTCAGCTCACCAAAAATGGCAGAAATAAATAATTTACCGCATCAATTTTCCGAAACTAAAGGAGAAGCTGGACTTGAATGGCTTCGTGGATTTAGACGTAGACATCCAGACATTATCTACAATGCGTACGCGAGGTTTTAATAATAATAGGGTGGATGAATTTCTCTCGACTTTGAGAAACGCCCAAGAAAAATATTATTTTTCAACCCATCGAATATTTTTGTTTTGTGTAACTTGCTTACATACTTAAATTGTTATGAACAATACATATTAGCATTTAAATAAACAGCAGTGTTTTTTTATTTCATTTTTATTTGATATTTATTAATTTATAGTACAAAATGATCCCTGGGATCATTTTGCCCTACCACAGGGATCATTTTATCCACAGGGGTATATAAAATGATCCTTTACTAAACTTTAACAAAAATATCTAATACAAAAAAACTACATAGATGAAATGAAAAATAAGTAGGCAGATACAAAGTTAAGTGAATTCATTACCTTTAACAATTGAAATCTTGCGGTTTTGCCTTCAACTTTAGCCACAATTGAAATTTTCCCTTAAGGGGATCATTATACCTCACCTTCCCCTACGTTGAACTGAGATTTTATTCTGAGGTCGACAGAAAAATAGATATATTGTTTCATATCATTTGAAACCACTTCAGTTCATCAACATTTGGACCTCGTTTTAATAGTTGTGTATGTACCAGTTTCGATATTTCATTCGATATAAGATTAGGGTTGCAATTGATAAATGAACAAACAGGATTTTACCTTTCTTCATCCGAAATAGCTAATACTTTCCCTTATCCAATATAATTGAACCCAGATCAAGCAAACAATTTCCCTACTCGCCTGTAAAATTTCTGCCTTTAGCAATAAACTCAAAAGCACCGTTTCGCCATCGAAATATGGAATGAACTTGCTGTGAAAACAAAACAAGTAGAATTAAGGATCTAGGTCAAGGCATCCCAACTCCGCAATAAAATTTTATGAAAGTCTGCTGCAATCAAAACGAGATAAAGCACTTTTTAGTTGGACGATCTTCTCCAGATCCAGGAACATGTCTCTCTCGAACAAGTTGCTCCTTGATATCAGTCACGTAACGTTAGAAATGTGAAAGTTGGGAACAGTTGTTCAAGGATCAGAATTTATTTGGGGTTATCCATGACAATCCTACATTACACTAGGACTAGGTTCCTTTCATTCGAAACTAATTCACTTCTTGAACATTCGGACCTTATTTTAGTAGTTGAGTATGTACCAGTTTAGATATTTCGTTCAAAATCAGATAAAGGTCGCAAAAGGTAAATAAACAAACAAGCTAATACTTTTCCTTATCTGATATAATTGAATCCAGATCAAGCAAACAGTTTCCCTATTCGCCTGTAAAATTTCCGGTCTTAGCGATAAACTCAAAAGCCGCGTTTCGCCCTCGAAATATGGAATGAGACCTGCTGTGAAAACAAAGCAAGTAGTATTAAGGATCCAGGTCAAGGCTTCCCAACGCTGCAATAAAATTTTATGAAAGTCTTCTGCAATCAAAAAGAGATGAAGTCCTTTTTAGTTGACGATCTTTCCCAGATCCAGGAACATGTCTCTCTTGAACAAGTTGCTACTTGATATCAGTCACGTAACGTTAGAAATGTGAAAGTTAGGAACAGTTGTTTAAGGATCAGTTTTTAATTTTGGGTTATCCATGACAATTATACATTAAGCTAGGACAATAATGAATTAAAATGGGTCTATACTTATCAATTTCATTCAATTGAACTGAGATTTCATTTTGAGGTCGACGGAAAAAAGAGATTTATTGTTTCCTTTCATTTGAAACCACTTCAGTTCATTACCATTTGGACCTCGTTTTAATAGTTGTATATGTACCAGTTGCGATATTTCGTTCGAAATGAGATTCGGGTTGCAATTGACAAATGAACACACAAGCTTTTACTTTCCTTAATCCGAAATAATAAAGTCCAGATCAAGCAAACAAATTCACTTCTTTAACATTTGGACCTCATTTCAGTAGTTGTGTATATACCAGTTTCAACATTTCGTTCGAATTCAGATTCGAGTCTTAATAGGCAAATAAACAAACAAGATAATACTTTCCCTTATCCGATATAATTGAACCCAGATCAAGCAAACAATTTCCCTACTCGCCTGTAAAATTTCCGCCTTTAGCAATAAACTCAAAAGCGCCGTTTCGCCCTCGAAATATGGAATGAAACCTGCTGTGAAAACAAAGCAAGTAGAATTAAGGATCTAGGTCAAGGCTCGCAAACTCCGCAATAAAATTTTATGAAAGTCTGCTGCAATCAAAACGAGATAAAACCCTTTATAGTTGGACGATCTTCAATAGATCCAGGAACATGTCTCCCTTGAACAAGTTGCTACTCGATATCAGTTACGTAACGTTAGAAATGTGAAAGTTGGGAACAGTTGTTTAAGGATAAGAATTTATTTTGGGTTTTCCATGACAATGACAATCATACATTAAAATGGGACAATAATGCATTAAAATATATCAATATTTATCAATTTCATGTACGTTCAACTGAGCTTTTATTTCGAGGTCGGCGAAAAGAGAGATTTATTGTTTCATTTCATTTGGAACAACTTCATTTCATGGACATTAGGACCTCGTTTTAGTAGATGTGTATGTACCAGTTCCAATATTTCGTTCGATATCAGATAAGGGTCGAATTAGGCAAATGAACAAACAAGCTTATACTTTTCTTCATCTGAATTAATTGAGTCCAGATCAAGCAAACATTTTCCCTACTCGCCTGTAAAATTTCCGCCTTTAGCAATAAACTCAAAAGCACCGATTCGCCCTCAAAATATGGAATGAGACCTGCTGTGAAAACAAAGCAAGTAGAATTAAGGATCCGGGTCAAGGCTTTTCAACTCCGCAATAAAATTTTATGAAAGTCTGCTGCAATCAAAACGAGATAAAGCCCTTTTCGGCTGGACGATCTTCTCCAGATCCAGGAACATGTCTCCCTTGAACAAGTTGCGACTTGATATCAGTCACGTAACGTTAGAAATGTGAAAGTTGGGAACAGTTGTTTAAGGATCAGAATTTCCCGGTTGGGGCGCGCTCGAGATACAAGCCAACTTTTTGTTCTCGACGCCGTTTGTTTGCATTAACCTGATAAATTTTGCAGGGGCGTTTTCAGAGATGAGTAGTCGGATGTGGGGAATGTCAGAAGGAATGAAAGAAATGCCGAAATGAATTTGCGTAATTTAAATTGACCATCTCTCTTCCATCTGCGAGTTTGAGGATTAGGCCTATATGACAGCATAGCAGGATTAGTTAAATAATTTTTTTGTTAGGTATTTATGTGGGATTTTTATAATTCAATGTTTTCCGAAAAGGTATGATTGGAAGTTTGTCTCTGTGAAACACTGTATTACTATCTACAGTTTATTTACTAGAGATATACGGTACATAAAGGGTTTTCTAATAAGAGGTGTCATTTTGATATTCAAAGAAAAATGCCATTTTTCAATATAAATGATCAGATATTTATTTCATTATAAAGGAGAAGCTATGCCGTTAATAGTGGAAAATAACATCGGGCAAATGACCACAACGACCACGCTTACAGGACCAAATCCTTTTAATGAAATTTTCCATAACCAAATCGCAAAGCGGCTGCCTTATGTCCTGGAAAGCCTGAATCGACGCTGGCCTATCGGCGTAGACCTTCTCTTTCACGTGGCCCTAAAGGAAAAAGTCGCTAGGTGTTAAATCGCAAGATCTCGGTGGCCAATTGTGATCACCTCTTCGAGAGATAACAAGGTCTGGAAACTTTATTCGCAAAAGATCAATGGTTTCGATGCATGTGTGGCACGTAGCGCCGTCTTATTGAAAGTAAACGTTGTTCAGATCAATACTATCCAATTTCGATCATAAAAAATCATTATTCATCTCACCGTTACTGTTGCTCAAGGGTCATTTTCGAAAAAGTGGGGTCCAATGACTCCGCCGGACCATAAACCGCACCAAACAGTTCTTCACATCACTAACTTGTCCCAACAGCTAGAAATTTTTCCACCAATTTATTTATGGCTGTCCGACAAGGTGCTTCACGACGATCCAAAAATGTTCGAGTTTTACGAACAGTCTGCCAAAATTTAACCATTTTTATAGTGAATCTTAATAATTTCAATGCGTTCTTGAAGAGTGTATCATTCCATTTTTAATTATGGCGTAGTTTCTACTTGTCAAATGTCAAAAAATGACAGCTTCAAACGTGACATCTTCCGAAATAGCGGGCTATTCAAAATAACACCTCTTATTGGAAAACCCCTTATTTAGTTTATATTCCCAAGCTGATGAACTTCTCGTCTCTTTCAGAGAATTTAGAATGAATAGGTTTTCAATAACTTTCAATTCTAACATTCTGTTTCATTATCTGGGGAAAATTTCATCGAAAAAAGGTAAAACACGAAGAAATGATTTGGCTCTCATTTTTCACTTGACCTCCTAGCGTTTAATATGAAAATTATCATCGTAATCTTATATGTACATGGTATCCATTTCAATCTCAGCATGGTCCCGTATAAGACCAATATACATAAATGTATCGCTCACAACCCCGTGGTGAATATCACAATGGGACATGGGAAAAAGTAATAAAACTTCAGGAGCAGGAGTTTTAAGACTTATCGATTTGAGATATAAAACTAGAGCTAGAATTTTCTCAATGTATACCTACTGTTGCATCGGAACGATTTTCATTGTATGAAAAGATTGGTTATAAATTTCATTCTGGATTATAGTTTGTACGGGGTCTATTGTGAGCGATATGAATACGGAGGTACTATGCTACCGTATGGGAAATTAGAGAACTTATTTTCTTTCTTACGTCATGAACCAACAGTAATTCAGAAATTTTCATGGGTTCTGGATATCGCGAAATAGCCTAAAAAAACTAAATATGAGTTGGATATACAAGACAAAGGGAAAATATAAGTTGGAATTAAGTTTCAATGTGAAATGATCTTTATTCAAAGTAAACTTATACCTATCTACTAGCTGGCCTGGCAAATATAGTAGGAGAGCTGGCACGAATTTTAGGGTAGGTATTTGAGGCAAGCTGAAAACTTGTCAGATACCTCTCCTATTATATCCCAACTCGGGATTGCAGACCTGGCTGGTGAGTAGCGGGGCTAAATCAACCCCTACATTTTTAAAAATATTTTATTTTTTTTCCCAAAAATGTATTTGAGGCAATACGCAATTTATATATGTTGTAGTGTAATGCTTTATAAATACTAAAACAAATAAGCCAGATAATTTAATCGGGGTTTTAACATTGCCAGACGCGTGCAAAAATATTTTGCAAAAAATTATAAAAAATGTTTTTGAGGCAGCTTGAAATTTTAATGGAGTGTTATTTATAACTAAGAAAGAAGATTCCCAAAAAGACAGATCATTTCGGTGGGGCTTTCTACCTGCCAAGTGATCAAATAAATAATGAATGGGTACGAGCCTGTAGTGCTATAGACAAGCTGTAGTGTGAGAGAGAGCGCATTACGACAGCTGTCTTCGTTCCTACTTGCCGCGTTACTATTTTGGCTCTGGCGAGGCTACGTGACTTACAATAACCCATGAGGATTCTAGTTGAAATTTCGGAGTAAAAAATATAAAATTTTCTGAATTTGTACTAAAAACATTTTGCTTAAAAGTGATTGTATTGATTTTAAATGTAATAAATCGCTTAAATATTTGATATTTCAGTAGAAATATTTATTTTTTGAAGAGAATTAAAAAAAATTATCCTTTCAACTATTTTTGTTCCAAAAATTTTTGTGTATGCCGCAATCAGTATTCGACGCTGTTCTTCACGAGGAAAATAAAAATAACGATGATGAAAATCATACTGCAGGTATTTTTAATAACTGCTGCATTCAAATTTCTATGATTAATTAAAAATAAAAATATATATTTCTTTTCGCAGATGGTGTAGAGGATGCCGAATTTGACACAGATGAATCCGAAGATTTAGTGACTTCTGATGAAGAATCCACAGATGAAAAAAAATAATTTATATCTGATATGAAATGAATTGAATTTATTTCTAATTTTTTTCATGCTGAAAATAATTGTACTACTGGAGAATTATCATATTTTATAAACCTGGTTTTGCGATTTTTATTTTAATTATTGCTTCTTTTAATACGTAACCTTTATTAATTTTAAGATAAACAAATTTTAAATTTCCGTATAAACTTTGATTTAGAATACTGCCAGAGGAAAAAAACAATTTTTAGTTTTGAATGTAGGGGTAATAATATGAATCCAGTACAAAAATTGAAAAGATAATTTTTTTCAATTCTCTTCAAAAAATGAATATTTCTACTGAAATATCGAATATTTAAACGATTTGTTACGTTTAAAATCAATACAATCACTTTTAAGCAAAATGTTTTTAGTACAAATTCAGATAATTTTATATTTTTTACTTCGAAATTTTAACTAGAAACCTCATGGGTTATTGTAAGTCACGTGGCCTAGCCAGAGCCAATAGTAACGCGGCAAGTAAGAAAGAAGACAGCTGTCGTAATGCGCTCTCTCTCACACTACAGCTTGTCTATAGCACTACAGGCTCGTACCCATTCATTATTTATTTGATCACCTGGCAGGTGGAAAGCCCCACCGAAATGATCTGTCTTTTTGGGAATCTTATTTTTTAGTTATAAATGACACTCCATTAAAATTTCAAGGTGCCTCAAAAACATTTTTTATAATTTTTTGCAAAATATTTTTGCACGCGTCTGGCAATGTTAAAACCCCGATTAAATTATCTGGCTTATTTGTTTTAGTATTTATAAAGCATTACACTACAACATATATAAATTGCGTATTGCCTCAAATACATTTTTGGGGAAAAAAATAAAATATTTTTAAAAATGTAGGGTTGATTTAGCCCCGCTACTCACCAGCCAGGTCTGCAATCCCGAGTTGGGATATAATAGGAGAGGTATCTGACAAGTTTTCAGCTTGCCTCAAATACCTACCCTAAAATTCGTGCCAGCTCTCGGACTAATATTATTTGGCATTAATTTACATTTTTTGTAGGAAACTCTGTTCTTTTTCTCTGGTTTGATATTCTGCTTCTGCACACTTCTCTTTGTTCAAATCTTCTCCGTTGATTCCTTTCATTTCTTGCCTCTTGCGATTGTGTTGCTCACTTAACTGCGTCATGTTAACACGCACATCTGCATTCTTCTCTTAGATTTGTTCGCCTAATCTTATGCTCTTCTATCTCGAAAGACTCTATAGAATGGCTTGTTCTAAGACTCAATTTTGCCTCTCTGCATCTTGCTGGCGTTTTGGCTGTTCTAATGAATCAATACTAAACTTCATCTACGATAAGTTCTATACTTTACTTCATATAGGGTTTATTCGGGAGAATTCTAAATTCCAAATTTGACGATAGTTATTCAAACAGTCAAAGTTATTCAAGGGACATTTATCGTTCGCAGCATTATTTGGCTGATTTTTCTCACCTTTTAAACCTTTCCTATACATCCACGAACATTTCAAGAACAAGACAAGATGAATCCGTTGAGCCGTTCTCAAGTTGTAGAGAGGCTAACGAACGATTTGTATATATGGAGATATAAGATATACTAAGCAGAATCTATAAATTCAGAATGAATATAAAATAATCCTGAGTTTTTAAGTAGCTTTGGGAATAGACTGTAGGCAGTAAAAAATATTTCGAAAATGTTATGAGGAATTCTAATAGAGAAAAATGGGATCTAAACCTATGAGTGCATATCATTTCAAGATACACTTTCATTGAAATGACCGGCTGATCGAGAATTCAATACTTTTACATTCGAATAGAAAAAATCAAACTCGAATTTCAAGATGCCTCTGAGATGAGGATTGTTGACTTGTTCGTTATGATCATTTAGAACGATTATACTGAATATTACAGCTGTTCAATCCTGATAATAGGTAATTACAAATTGCAACGGGTTTCCAATAAAATGGAAAACATCTAAACATCGACTATTCGATCAACGGTAATCCGATGATTACGAGGTATCGATTTATTCATTAATAGCAAATTTACGGTTTTTTTAAGACCCGACGGATGATCTCGACATTTTTGGATAAATAACGCGTGAAAGTTTCTCCTGAAAAATAGCAGTCAGAAATTCCGTGATTTAATCTGAATGATTCAAGCTGGTAAATCATTAAATCCTCATTTAATTATACCATCTACTTACGTCAGCTGTACTTCGGTTAATATTTCATCTGATTTGAGAATATTTCTGAGGGTTCTCCAGCGAACTTCTTTTAGTTTCCTCAACAACTCGGAAGGCTTCTTTCATCTCATTTTTTATTCATCTTTCTTCGAAAAGAATTTTTCATCAACCGAAGTTTGATGAAAATTAATTAATCAAAAGAAAAAGTTCTAGGGTACGAATTTAATTCTGTTATTAATAATACTAAGTTCATGATAAAGAAAAATAAACGTTTTCCATTGAAGTGACATTTCACAACTTCTCGTCAGCTTCTGGTTTGGAAATGAATATGCTTTCAATTTTACTCTCTTTCTACAGTGAAAATATTACTTTCTAAACTGAATGTATTGCCTTTTGTTGGTTTAAATAATCGAAAAAAGTAACAATTTCTTCTTGGCTCTTTCCATTTCAGGTATCCCTATAATGCTGCTATACTGAATTCTTGATGAACATAAATTCAGAGCTGATATTATATTTTCTGACTGTAATAATTCACTACTACAACATAATATGATATATACAGAAAGATGCAGTTACAATACGATGCTTTTGCTCTATTATTTTCAGTTTTTAAAAACAATTTCTGGATGAAGCAAAACATAATGTTGATTAGCATGCACTTTTTGGCAAGTGATAATCGAAGTTGTGCCAAATGTTTAAATAATACAAGATGATATTTGAAAAATTGAAAGCAAGTACCATGTAAAATTATTGTTTTTCAAGAACCTAATCAGAGCTGATAAGATGAGTTATCGGTCGCAGAAGTAGCTGCTGAATAACGAACTTTTTCGTCATATTCACAAACCTCTTATTGTAGAAAAGTAGATCAGAATAGGTTACCCCTCACTTTGTTATTCAAGAGTCGATTAGATCCGTTGTATGATTTTCGAGTGTGTTAATTTTTTTCTTTTTTGCTTTGATATGCCTTTTTTACTGTACAAAGATGCCCAAATGGATGTTTCCTTCACTACGACTTTTCAAACATAATAGAAACAGAATATTATTGTTGATTGAGGTTTCTTGGGTTTTTTTAGCACTCAGTTTTACCAGTAAATAGTTATTTACTTTTAATAAAATATATTGACTCCGACATATGTTTCGGCCCTATTATGGCCTTTTTCAAGGAGAATACAACCATCAACAATTCCTGTAAAATACAAATAATGAATATCACAATAAATCAATTTAAAATTTTCCTACACTTACTATTTTCGTCAAAATATCACATTTTTCAGTTAAAAATATAAAATACAATACACATTTTCACAGATACGACACAAACAAAATGACATTGGTACAGTTATGAACGTCAATTGTCAAATTAAATTTTTAAACTCAAGACGAATAAATATTACGACATCTGTATGGATTGATAAGAGTGTATATTGTTCAATTTTGGATAACTATTTTATTCGGGTTTATACTCATTGTTGTTTCTGTAGATGGAGTTACTTGAAGGATTTTATTTGAAGTTGTTCTATTTTCCATTATTTTATTAAGTTGTAGTATATTTGGGCTAAATTCCTGGTGTCCGTTTTGCCATTTATAGCCTCTTTATTCTTCTTTATGTGAATCATCTCCAATGTATTTCGGGTTTTACCATTTTTTTCTTTTTCTAAGATGGAAAAATTTTCGAAATCCCGTTTATGCTTTTCGGTTTGTTCGTGTTTCTTTAATGCAGTGATGTTTTTACAATATTTATGGCCATTTATTCGTTCCTTTATGTACTGTGATGTTTGTCCAATATATACCTTAGGGCAATCTAAGCAATTTATTTGGTATACGCAATTAGATATTTTTGTTTCTGGGATTTTTGATTTCAATTTTGAGTTTAAGAAGGTTAAGTCATTTATATTTTTATGTGCCAAATTTATTCCATGCTGTCTAAGTGATTTATTCAAGGTTTCTGATAGGCCCTGTATATATGGCACAGATACGTATTTGGGTGGTTCAGCCTCAATTTTTTTATTATTTGTTTGTTTTTCTGAGTTATATAGCATAAAAATTTTGTTTTTGAATATTTTGTTTATCATTTTTAGAGGATAATCGTTTTGAAGTAGTATATTCTTTGCCTTAGTTATTGTTTGTTTCCTGAATTCTGGACTTGTAAGTTTAAGAGCTCGGTCAGCAATTCCTGATATGACACCTTTTTTATGTGTTATTGGGACTGTAGCTTCAAAATTTAAGTAGCGGCCACTCCAAGTAGGTTTTGTATACCATATTGTTTTTATTCCTGTGTTTGTTCTTATAAGTGTTAGATCCAGAAAATTTATTTCATTTTGTTTTTCTAACTCACAGGTGAAATTCAATTTGGGATGGTAGTTATTGAATTTATTTATAATGTCTTGTATTTTATCTTCAGGTGCTGCTGTGAGACAGTCGTCTACAAAACGTTTGAAAAATGGCACTTTGTATGTTAACTCTTCTATGACTGTTTCCTCTAAATCTTCCATTATAAGTTGTGCTATCACAGCTGAAATTGGAAGTCCCATACCACATCCATTTATTTGAGTGAAAAATTCGTTTTTGAATTGGAAATATGAGCATGAAAAGCATAGTTCGATAGCTTTTATAAATTCTGTTTTTGGTAGGTCTGTATGTTCCTTTATTTTTTTCCATTTTTTAATAACTATATCTTTTGCTACGTCGAGTGGTGAGTTTGTATACAAGCTGACAACATCCAAAGAGAACAGTTTTTCATTATGTTTTAGTGATATCTTATCTATGAATTTCTTGAATTGCCAGGAATCCTTTACGTAATAAGCATTTTTTCCGCAAATTTGGGGAGGGTTAGCATTATGTATTTTCAATTCATTACATAGTTTTTTAGGTAGAATATTCTTTTTTCCCAAGATTTTATCAGTTCATTGTTTTTAGTTTGTATTATTTTTGTTGGATCTTGTTTCAGTTTTTTATAAGTTTCTTCGTCTTTTAGGATATCATACATTTTTTTATCGTAGTCTCTTGTGTTCATTACCAAGGTTTTGTTTGATTTATCTGGCTTAAGAACTGTTATTTCAGGGTTATTTTTGAGGAATGATTTTGTTTTTTTGATACTGTGATTTAATTTAGTTGTTTCTTATTCAGTTTTGTATCTCTTTTTTTTTGAAATTAGTAATATTATTTACCACCTTATTTCGTATTTCAGCTTGGGTGTCCTTATCGAATTGGTCAATTCTGCTTCTATATTTGCTATGATATGGTGTACGGGAATATTTTGTTTTTCAACTGGAACGCAGTATTTTGGACCCAAATTCAAAACTTCTAGAACTTCGTTTGGTATTGTTATATCAGAGAAGTTCTCTATCCAATCTTTTTTGTTTGCTTTCTTCAATTTTATTTTTCATTCTGTTGATTTTGTTTATTTGTTTTGTTCTAATTTTATTGAAAAGTTCCTCAATTTTTTGATCCTGATTTTCCAATATTTTCTTTACCCTCTCTCCGTTATCACTCTCTAGAATGTTATTTGTTATATCAATTATGTTTTTTTGAAGAATCCTGATGTTTGGAAGTGTCAGTAATAAGAAGATTAATCGTCTTGAATCGAAAATTCCATTGAATCTTTTTGGGTGTTTTGGTCGGCTATCTTGATGTGTTCAACATTTAAGCTGAGGAATGTTGGTATGAGCTCTGAGTTTTTACATTGCAACAGAAATATACGTCGGTTCTTCTGTTTTAGAATATTATTTATATTATATTTATATTCATTCATTTTATTCGCAATGACTACGAGACAATACAAAGCGAATGAAATTAATTCGGAGATTAGCTCTGCTATTTTACGACAGCGTATTTATTGCATATGTTATGAAATTGAAATCTGTCAATTGACATTTTTTCTGTCAATTTTTTAATTTGGATCTGTCAATTGACACTTCAGTCTGGGACAGATTTTATCTGTTCTCTATTTCGATTGCTGTTTCAAACGTCAGGAATCAATTGGTTGACGTGTATGGGGTCTATGAAGTTAGCGAAAAGTTGAAAGCACTGATTCTATATCTATGTTCGAAATTTAGTGCCTAATAATCCCTCATCAACCTACATAGTGACAATCCAAGTTCTTGGTGCTAACATTATTGAATTGCTATAAATGAATATATACCAATATATAATGCCTAATTATTGTATGGGAACTAATGAAAAAATGAACCTTTTCCACCTTATCAGAGATTAATTTCTTTGTTGCTGACTTCACAACCCGCACCAACATATTCCAATTTCGTGAGAAAAGTTTCTAGTTTTAAATTTCCAACCCTTCATTAAATAAAAAAGCATAATTCAATTCTGCGTTTTAGAAGAAAGGGATCGGTCATTCACGTAAGCAGAGACGAAGAGAGAAGACATTCATTTTCGAATTGTCAGATTGAATGTGTCAATTAACAGATTGAAAAGAGTCAGTTTACAGATTAGAAAGTGTCAATAGACAGAAAAAAATCTGTTAATTGACAGATTTTATTTCATCGCAGTGGCACTAATACGCCGTCCTACTTTTTGAGTGCTCGTTCTACTCAAACGAGTGCTATATCGTTTTGCCAAATGTCCGTAATTTCGAATTTTGAGCCGAAAATGGTCTCAAACAATTGGGTTCGATTCCCTGATGACGAAACCGTGGTCAAGTTGAATTATGTCCGTGGGGTCGTCCGGCCGCCGTTAGCACAATAACTTTCGAAGGAATTGTCCTAGAGACTTGAGATTTTCAGGGTGAGTTCGGCTTCCAAATGCCTCGGTTAAGTTCGTAAACCAGCCAAATCATACACGGTGTTCCATGAAGAATGGCCTTTCAAAATTTTTGTTCCTAAATATCTCAGACTAAACAAAACCAATCGAAATGAAATGTTGAAATATTCAAAATAAAAATCTTCATATTTCCATGACGAGATATCCGATTCGAGTGAAATTTATTTTGGAAATGAAGATTGATATACTGAATGTTAGTGCGAAATTTCAAGAGGGTCGTGTCTTCAGAACCATAGAATTTCTTCCCATTATTTATTTTGAATGATTTCCAGAATATATTTCCGATTGTACTGAGATTCTACATTTATATATTTGGTATCAATCTCAAGTCCCTTATAATATTTTGAGGTGATAGTCTTATTGCTCCACCAAAGAACGAGCGCTCAAAAGCTCCTGCTCTGTTTTTTTCTTGAATTTTTATTATTCCACGCCACAGTTTGATTCCGGAAATAGTCACTCAGCCATCCAGTATTGTATTCAATCCCCGTTAATGTAGCCAGGCACTCAAACCCAAATCAGGTCAATATATTGCTGTAATTTATTTCTAAATCTGTTAACCTCCAATCAAAGTACCTATAATTGAAGTTGCCACATGTGTTTGATATGGTTGATTGGAACAATTTCAACCATATCCAAATTCGGAAATTGGCACCTGTAACTTCATGCCAGGTTGATTGGATATTGAACACAACCGAATCATACAGGATTATGAATAGATTGTGAACAATCGTTCACACATTTTTCCAAATAACAGTGACTATATTCAATAATAAATTGGCTAGTTCGAAATTGAAACGGAGCACCAGGCTGTGCATATTTAGATATATTTTTGATTTGGTTATTCAAATGCTTTTGAGGTTTGTTCTGAAAAAAGTAACTGCATGTTTATTTTCCTATTCACCACAAGAAGAAAAATGATAATCCTTCGAGATGAGTGTGGATATATCGAAATCATCCACTTCGATTATTTCTGTGCTCAATTTGTTTCAGTAGATTTTTTGCATATCATTTTCTTCAAATCTCAACCTAAAGACAAACAGATTCAGAAAAACACACTATTGCAAAATTTTATATTTTATTCTATTGGCTACCGATTTCATCTTATGGCATCTTCAGGCCTGCGTCTTGAAGTACAAAATTTTCAATATTGTTGAAATTGTTAAAATCTACAACAATACAGAATTGAGGAATCACACCATGTAATTGGACTTTTGTAGAAAGTCGATGTGTTGTTGTCATGATGTCTCTTGATCATTGTGTTCTTCAGCTGTTGGAGGATCTTGGATATCTCCATTTTCATAACTTTATACACAATATAAGTGTACTTAGCATTTGTTTCGGAGCACGAATAATTTCTCATTCAGGAAATCTTTAGTCACTATTCGAGAAAGGATAGTTACTAGATCATGTTTATGTGACCAACAGAAAATAAACCTAACTTTATATTCTATCTATAGGGGCCATCCATAAAGTACGTCACACTAATTTCATGAGTTTTGAGCCCCCGCCCCCGTCCTTGTCACAGGTGGTCACATTTCTGAGACCCCCCCTCCCTAGTGTGACGTCACATGTTTTGCAAGTCAACATCGAAAAATTATTGAATTAAAACAGCAGTTCCGAAATTAGTTTTATTTCCATTTAAATTAAGTACTTTTTATGAAATCAACATAATATTTTTTTCTTCATGTCACATCAATATAAAAATTCAACAAAAAAAGGGCTTTTGGTGGTTTCTTGGAAAATCTACCGCTGGATCGAAAATGTTGAGGAAACCAATACTGTTAAGTGTGACTTTCACAGTTCAATATGTTGATAAAAACCTTACGAAGAGCCAACTCAATCCAAGAGCCGTTTTTTGTTAGACAGGATTGAATTTTTGAAAACAAATAAGGATCACGTTTTTGCTCTGAGAAGCTCATAATCTTTAAAAAATGCAAAAAAGAATTTTCACGAGCTCTTTTAATTTAATAACGGGTATTGCCACCCCTGTTTCAATAACGGCTCTCAAACGTTCAGCCATGTTAATGGATCCTTTTAAATTTGAAGACCGATATCTCGGCGAGAAGTGGACGTATTGAGGTCGATAAAAAATAAATTAAAGCTGAATTAACAAAGTATCCCATCGTTATAACGATTATGCAAAAATAAAATTTCCATGCTCGTAGACAAGAAAAAAATGAGTGGTAAAATTTTGAGAATTTTTTTGTTGCTGATTTTTCTATCATTACTCGGAAACCACTGAAACTTAAAAATTTTTAAGTTCTAATCCAAAAACTAGTCACTTGGAGCTACAATTTCCTTTTTTTTGAATTCCTTGTACGACCATTCCTCTCAAAGTTACGGCATGTTGAAAATTGCCAAAAAATTTGGAATTTTTTTCTGATCCTTCAATTTTTTTCCAGTAGTGTATGTTTATATCCACAAAAAAGCACAACTAAAAAAACGACGTCGTTCACTCAGCGTTTAGCGGCATTAGTCAAAGGGCTCGTCGGCGATCGGCACTTGTCAGAAGCGGCTATGAACTTGTCAACAAAACAATTCAAACCGTATTGCCCTAAAGATAGAGTTGGACATATTTTTTAGTTTAATTAATATTTCAAATTACGCGATTAGTACCTCTAGATTTTGAAATGTGATGTCACGAAACTTAGGACCCCTCCCACCCCTTGTCACACCATGTCACACTTTGTCGACCCCCTCCCTCCCCCTTTACGTGTGACGTACTTTATGGATGGCCCCATAGAACCAACCATTTTTCGTACATGTAACTCAAATTTATTGTTATTGCAGGTGAAGTTGTATCACTAAACTTTTAGAGGATAATAGAAAGATAAGTACTTTTTATGCTCGTGTTTCCAAGACGGAGAAAGTAACTCGTAACCCAAAACCGGTAGAGTTTCATCACCCTCATAAAAACTTACATAACCGAAAATAAAAACAAATGGATACTCCCCAACTCACCAGAGGAAAATCGTGCATTTCAAATTTAATCGTGGAAGTATTTCCTTCTGGGTTGCATAACCCTGGTCTGTCATTATAGTCCGGGAGCCAGTTGCCAATTTGGTCAGTCATTTCCTCTAGAGAGATAATTGGTAAGACGAATCAGAGAGTAGTAAGAAGAAGTCTCGTGAACGTCAGCTGCGGCGAGGCTGGTGGGTTGAGCAGCGGCGACCTCCAGAAGTTCCAGAAACGTCACATCTTCACGTCACTTCTTCCACTATAAAAACACCGGAATACGGCTCCAATTTAGTCTATAAATCACCTTTTACATTCACATAAAGTTTTGGGATTGTTCATGTCCATTATAATAAAAAATGTGAAAAATGTCGTGGCTATGTTGGATCTTAATTGGGAATAGAAGGATGAACGTTGTCGACGTTTCAAACATTTTATTTTCTGATAAATAGAATTTTGTTGTCCTTCATCATGACTTATTCATTAGATTGCTTGAAAATATAAAACATACGATAACGATCTGAGTTACTTATTCAGATTCAAACAATATCATAAATTCCTCAGAATTCTCCTCCTCATGGTGTTATCTCAACATGCAGAGTATAAACTAAAAAAAAATTTATTTTTCATTTTTTCTGTTTGAGGTAACACCAATAGGGATGTTGACTCATGTTACGAATTCATATAAATTGAGGTTTTCCTCATAGAAGGAAATTTTTGCAATCCTAAAAAACCATTTTAGTGATCTTATTATTCTCGTTGAATTAAATAAAGCTGATTTAAATTATGTTATTTATTATCAACTATCACGTGACTGCGAACGCCAATCAGAGGTGTTCCGTATAGTGACGTCAAACTATCCGTATTGTCATTGCAAATTCGAATGTTCGGTGCTCAGATCAACAAAATACATTCATAGGCCGGGTTCCACAAAACTCCAATCACCTTGATTATTGAAATGTCATCATTTCTCTACAATTTTCAGTTCATTTTTAACATAAACCATCGACTTACTTCAATATAAACGATTTGATTGCCAATCAAGCTTTGTGAAACCCACGGTTCTGTGACTTGAACCATAGTAAATATATAATATATCATATCTATGATTCGAACTTACGAAGTTGAAAGCTG
This sequence comes from Propylea japonica, assembly GCA_013421045.1. Lineage (NCBI taxonomy): Eukaryota > Metazoa > Arthropoda > Insecta > Coleoptera > Coccinellidae > Propylea > Propylea japonica. Next base: position 23,274,598 of record CM024244.1, read on the forward strand.
AAAGAGAACAGAATACCTAGTTCGTTACAAGAACGATAATCTACAATTTTCTTTATAATGGAGACAGGATTCATCAAGGGTAATAGTAGTAACTTTTACCGAAGATAAATTCCCTTATGGTCGCAAGTTTCTTTGCTGAAATCAAGGATTTTTGTGCAGCGGAGCTTAAAAACGTGAAATTGTCTTTGTAAGTAGCAGACTTTCAACTCATATTTTTATTACAAATAAAAGAAGCACCTCTTTCAGCATTTACAGTCCGACGTATTCATTTTGAAGGCTTAGATTGAACTTTCCACAAGGGTCGGGCAAAATCAGTTCGCTTTGACAGAAGTCAAAGTATGTTCACTGTATTATGACGTAATCATCAGAACGTGACAAAATTGAGCATTTCCGCGGGAATTTTGAATTGTCTTTTCATTTACTCATTTTTATTGGCAACTACTGTATTTTTAAGGAAAAAGTAATTTTTCGTGTTTGTATAGGGTTTATCTATAAAATAAAATAAATTCCAAAAAGTAGTCAACATCCCTATTCTGTGGAATTATTATATTGTTTAAATCTGAACAAGTAAACTTAGATTGTTATCGTATGTTTTATATTTTTAAGCAATCTTATGAATAAGTCATGATGAAGGACAACAAAATTCCGTCAGAAAATAAAATGTCCGAAAAGTCGACAACGTTCATCCTTTATTCCCAATTAACCAAACAACACACACACATCTTTTAAACATTTTATAGACTATATAAAATAGATTATTAGATGATCTATAAAACATCAAAATGTATTGAATTTCTAACCTAGATTCGACGTAAAAATGTCCGCGAGATTTACGTTGAAAAATACTACTTTTTAGACATCTAATTCACGTCAAAGTAAGTCTTTCTATAACAAGTGAAATTTCTGTTTTTTTTTAGTTTATCCTAACTTAGTATCACGTTTGACATGTAATAGATGTTTGAGGATTTATGTTATTGTGATGACTCTCTAATGTCTATATATCATTAGATTTTTGTCGTTTTTCTTGATCAATAATCTGATAATATATAGATGATCCGAAAAACATCCACACTCATAACCTCTTAAATATATAACATAGTAGATGTGTTTTGGAGCATTGCCGTCATGATCGAAATTGGACGTCTATTAAGCGGAATATTATTTATGAAAATTGTTGGTGATATTGTATACGTATATAAGATGACATAAGATAAACCTTTGTTCAATGTCCCTAAAAAATCTTTGCATTGTATAATTTTTGGCATCTTACTATTGTCAATTCCAAAACAATATTGATAACGTGCGTTCAAAAAAATTCGTGGTCAAGTAAGCTGTGGATTCTATTTTTCCTGAGAGTCTATGAGGAGAAAAATAGAATCCACAGCTTACTTGACCACGAATTTTTTTGAACGCACGTTATCAATATTGTTTTGGAATTGACAATAGTAAGATGTCAAAAATTATACAATGCAAAGATTTTTTAGGGACATTGAACAAGGTTTATCTTATGTCATCTTATATACGTATACAATATCACCAACAATTTTCATAAATAATATTCCTGTGGATTCTATTTTTCTCCTCATAGACTCTCAGGAAAAATAGAATCCATAGCTCACTTGACCACGATTTTTTTTGAACGCACGATATAATGATTTGAAAGACGTCATATTTAAGACCTGTTACTGATTTATTCCATTAGATTTTTCGAAGAAGGGTTGTATGGTAAAAAAATTCAAAGAAAATTGACATTTGCTAGTTTCAAGATCATGTTTATCCTAAGGAGATTTGGTGAGAGACTTCAAAAGTATGCATTTTCATTCATAAAAACACCTTGAGTCTTATTTTATCAATGAAAACTGTTTTATGCTTCTCCTTTCATGTTTCTGTGGTGTGCGGCCCAGCAAATTATCAGATATAATATATTTTATCTACACAGTTGAAATCTCTCATAGCAGTTAGGAAAGCAAAAACAAGTTCTGATATGAAAAAATAAATAGGTATATTCATAATATAAAAACATAAATAAACACAATTCAAATGTATCAAAAATATAAATTGTATCAATGAACAATGTAGTCGAGACAATTTGTTCAATTAAAAAAATAAATAAGAATGTCATAGGCATCGGCACTTTGTGAGGATTTGCTTTTCGTTTTCTCATATTCGTATCGTTGGTTTGCAAGGCGTAACCAGTCTTGAATTGCCTTATTAGGGTCGTGTCGTTGAGATCTGCCAGGATTTCACTCTCGAACAGATTATAAACAGCCTCTGGAACCAACACAAATCAAAATAAGTGATTTTTTTCGCAATTAAGTACAACTTTAAAAAACAATCAAACAGAGAACAAAAGAATATCAAAGTTTTGCAGAAAATTATGAAAAAGTTTTTTTCAAACTATAAAATGTACTTTTATATTGCGTTCAGTTTTTTTCTGAGAAATAGAAATAATTGAAAGTTTATGAATACAGGGTAACACCGAGAAAATTTGAGAGGTGATGCTATGGTGAAAATGAAGGTTACACCCTTCCAAAGATAACGGAAACAATTTTTTCACAACTTTTTTAATGAGAATTTTACTTTTAAAAAACATGGCTGAAAAGCCCAATTCATTTACTTACTCTTTTATTTCTACAATTCTTTTCGAAAACTCAATCATTCACGAGAAAACAATTTCGATGCATTTTAATTTTGTTGGCTGTTGTTCAATAAAATGCTATTTAATAAGAGCTTAGAACACATTTTGTTTATGTTTTTTGTAAATGCTTGAGTTCTCGAAAAAACTTTTAGAAATAGAAAAATTAGTGAATGAATTAGGCTTCTCACTCATATTTTTCCAAAGGATTCAAGGCTTGCTATGAAAATTTCCTTTTTTTGAGATTTCGACTTATTCGTAATGATATGACCTTCGAATACAACATCAGAAAGATAATAAATGATATTTTGAATTCAAGGTGATCAAGAAATGTCAATTGATAAGTCCAAATTGATAAAATTCCAAAATTGTTAATTAAATCTATATTTTTATAAATGCTAATTTTTTTGACATTGTATATTGAATAAATATTGCAACGACTTGCACGCCCATGCTTAACATCTTATTGTTGCGACGCCGCTGATTTTCGCGAACTACATCTTTACGTTGACACACATTAACTCTGTGTCTCGCGCCTCTGTGATCTTTCATTTGTCTGCGCATTGAAAATCTCTCGAAGGTTCTTTTCTTTTTTTCGCTTTTTCCCTCAAGGAAGAAGGTTATCTGTCGAAATATCGTATCGGAATTCATCGATTGATTATTCTGAAATTAATGAATTTTAAGTTGGCGAGGTTAACAATATTGTCTCGGTAAGTTCATAATTCCTTTAATTTAAACAGGGATCTCACTAGGAATGTTTGATAAGGTAAATTTGCTGGTTCTAGATTTATTGCTTCCCTTCATTTTGTTTTGCAGCACATGTTCTTGTACTGCTTTTCATTCCCCCAGAGCAGGATTCCTTCTCAGGTTTATTTAATAATTATATTATTTTGTTCATGAAAATCTTTGTTTTCTCATGAAGAGTTGAGAGGGAGTTCTGTTAAATTTTTCTGCACATTTTCATTCTTGTTTATTTCGCATAGCTTTTTGGTCCGGAGCTCAAATTTTTGGACTGAAGCTCCAATTTCTGTACCGGAGCTGGGTGTCTACGTGTTTGACAAGAATTTGGAATGCAACTTTGGCTTGAAGCACAGCATTTGAACGGAACTTGAGGCTTAATAGAATTTGGACTGAAATACAGCTGTCTGACTGTGAAAGTACGACTTTGGTTTAAAGCAGAATCATCAACCTTGGGCTGAAATTCAACTCTAGGCTGCACATTGTCGAATGCTACAGGAAACCCACGTCCAACAGGGACAGATCTGTTGTTTGGACTCACTTAAGCTAAGTAGATCTAAGTTGTGAAGTTTTGAGAGACTGTATAAATTCCTGTCATTACGAGTGATTTTCAAATTGTACATTGTAATTATTTTGAATAATATATTGTGAAAAACCTGACTGGGAATTTTGTTGCTGGGGTAATCAAGCCCCCCTTGAGAAATTAGAAGTAGAGATTCATGCTCGATTGCCCTTCAGGGCAATTGTCACGTTACACTTTTGGCGCACACAACGTGGGGCCCGAGAAACCCAGCAACATTTTTCATCAGTTTAAAGAAACCTATCAGTCTCTCGAGCTTGCACACCTCACATTACTTTCACTTTTTCTTTTTGCTTTGAATAATTCTGGAACCTTTGCTATTGTTGCATTTTTTTTTATATCTTGCGTTTGAATTGTTGGAATTATGAACCCCGACTTTTTGAAGGCTCATGAACTCGCGTATGAGGTTGCTATACGTTTAGGAAGGGATGACAAAAATACTGTTGAGCAAAATCGCAAAATTTTGAGAGGTCTCTTGGCGCAGGAAAGAGGAGATCGAAGTTTTTCTGAAATTCAGGACATTTTTACGATAAAGGAAAACTTTGAGGCACTTTCACAATCAATTTCAGACTTGTCCTTAAAAATATCTAAATTAACGTCTAAGTCTAATGTTTCTGAATTTAAAAGACTTGAAGACAGGTTGTGTCATTGTTCTGGGAGATTAAAGCGGATTTCTGTTGAAGAGGTTACTGAGGAAGATCAAAAACGTGATATAATGTTTCAGATCATTGAATTGGAAGCAGAACTTGATGAGCGCAAGTCCTCAGTTAAAGCTATTGCCTCCTCCTCATCCTCTACCGGTATTGTCTCAACACAGCCTCACTGTAGTAAAGTGCCTGTTTATAAATGGAACTTAAAGAAATTCTCTGGAAGAGAGCCTTTAATGCCTTTTCTTGAACTGTTAGATACGCTGAAGGTTTCTCGTGGCTGCTCTGATGCAGATTTATTTGATTCCGCCGCCGACTTATTTGAGTCAGATGCTTGGACTTGGTGGCATAACCACTTCGTCAGAAAATCTTTTAGTAAATGGTCAGAATTGGTGGATGCGCTTAAGGAATCTTTTTTGCATTCGAATCATGATCAGGTTATGCTTGACGAAATAAAATCGAGGAAACAACGTCCAGGAGAAAGCGCTAGCATTTTTATATCTTCACTAGAGGCACAATTCCATCGCTTGAATACAAAACCCCAAGACAAGGAAATAGTTAATATTATTCGGTCAAATTTGCAACCAGATTATCTGAAGGCTTTAGTTTTGAGAGACATTGACACAATATCTGATTTAAGTTCCTTGTGTAAAAGAATAGAGGATACCTTGGGCTTAAACAAAATAAAGTCGCAAGCCGTTTCCGAACTCAATTTGATTTCCTGTTGGAATTGTAAAAAATCTGGTCACAAGTATTCAGCCTGTAGGCAAGCCAGGAGGAATAGATTTTGTTTCGGTTGTGGAGCAAGCGGAATTGTAAAATCGAAGTGCTTCAAATGTTCAAAAAACGTAGCTGCTGGTCACGTTATGGCAGACAGCGTGAATCGGCGCTCAAGTACTGCCACATCGACTCGAACCACCGAACAGTAAATAAATTTGATCGCGAGGACTTTAACAACTGGTTAGAGACGATAAAAGTTTTCTTTTCTGGTGGAAAGCCTCATTATTCGGATAATAATCTCAAAAATCCTGCTCATTCTGTATGCCCCTTACTGGAAAGACTTAACGATGACAATAGACCTTATCTTAGAGTCAAAATATCTACCGAAAGCGTTTTGGCATTGCTAGACAGCGGCAGTAATGTGTCAATTCTTGGTTCTCCTTCCTTGTTTATGTTGAAGAAACTAAATATCCCTTTAAATTATGATGTTTCTTTGCATCTTACCACGGCTGACGGAACATTGCAGAGCACTCTGGGTTACGTGACTCTGAATATCGAATTGAACGGTCTCTCGAAGGCTCTCAGATTTTTGGTAGTTCCTTCTATCTCGCAAGAAATGATTCTCGGAATGGATTTCGTTAAAGCTTTTAATATCAACTTGGATTTCACTAACTCTTCCTATAATTCATCACTTCTCAACACTGCTGCAGTTCATGCAATCAAGCCTGCTGATGATTTGTCACCCATGCAGAAGGATATTTTGGATGGAGTAGTCAAATTATATGGGACCATAGGACCCAAGGATAGAATTGGTAGAACGCACCTTCTCACATATTCTATCAAGACTGAAGGCTCTCCAATACGTCAACGGCAATATCCCCTTTCACCGGCTATGCAATCTGTTCTCAATGAACAGATAGATGAAATGTTGGAACTTGGTATCATTGAACCTGTGACAACAGTTTCACCTTGGCTATCTCCTCTTTGGCTGGTTGCCAAGAAAGATGGTTCATATAGGGTTTGCTTTGATGGCAGGAGGTTAAACTCGGTTACTGTTCCTGATTCATATCCTATGCCTTTAATCGATTCAATAATTGGTAAGGTTCGCAATGCCTCATTTTTGTCGTCCATAGATTTGAAGTCTGCTTTTTTTCAAATTCCGCTTGATGAGGAATCCAAGTTGAAAACGACATTCGCCGTTCAGGGTCGTGGGTTATTTTGCTTCAATGTCCTCCCCTTTGGCTTAAATAACGCGTCTCAAGCTATGTGCCGTCTTATGGATATTGTAATAGGGTCATCTCTTGAGCCATATGTCTTTTATTATTTAGATGACGTCATTATAGCAACTCCCGATTTCGAGACTCATATTTGGGTTCTGAGAGAACTTTTTAAGCGCCTTCAAGAGGCAAACTTGACGGTTAACTTCGAAAAATGTCATTTCTGTCGTCCCTCACTCAAATTTCTAGGATTTTTGGTGGATGAACAAGGTCTCAGAACAGATCCCGATAAAATCAAGTCAATCGTGGAGTATCCAATTCCTACCAATGCTACACAAATTAGAAGATTGATTGGTCTTGTTGGATATTATCGACGTTTCTTGAAAAACTTCTCGACAGTGTGTGCTCCTATTTTAGATTTGTTAAAAGGTCGCAAAAAGGGACAACCAGTACAGTGGACGGACGAGGCTGATGCTGCATTCAGAACGGTCAAGCAGATGCTGACTTCAACTCCAATTCTAGCTAGCCCAGATTTTACAAAGCCTTTCTTTTTAGCCTGTGATGCCTCTGATGTGGGTGTGGGCAGTGTTTTATTCCAGGAAAACGATGGTGTTGAACATCCCATAGCATATTTCAGCAGGACTTTAACCAAGTGTCAGCGAAATTACACAACGACTGAGAAGGAGCTTCTTTCTATTCTTCTCTCCATCGATCGATTCCGTCCCTACATTGAAGGAACTGAATTCACTGTAATTACGGATCATTCATCACTACAGTGGCTGCACTCTATGAAGAACCCTTCTCCTAGGATTGCAAGATGGATTGTTCGTTTGTCCTGTCACCGTTTCAAGATAGTTCATCGCAGTGGCTCCCTCAATACTGTGGCTGATTCCTTGTCTAGAATTCCTGAGACAGCTGTTCTGGATCTGAATAGGTTGAAACCGGATCTTTGGTACCGAACTATGTGTGATAGGGTTACTAGGAACCCTGAGTCCTTCCCTGATTTCAAGGTTTCAGGAAATGTCTTATACAAACACATCATGAGTAGATCTAGGCTCTCGGATACGTCTGCAGAATGGAAAATTGTGGTTCCGACAGAAAATAGGCTGGAACTTCTGAATAAGTATCATGACGACCCTTTAGCTGGACACTTTGGTGTATTTAAAACTCTCTCTAGACTCTCCCAATTATACTACTGGCCGAAAATGAGGAATTCCGTAAAATTATATATTCGTAAATGTAAGGTATGTGCTTCGTGCAAGTCGGACAATTTGCCACAAGCTGGTTTAACTGGTAATTATCGCAATATAAACTTTCCCTTCCAGTTAATATCTGCCGACTTGTTGGGTCCATATCCCAGATCGAAGAATAATAATCAGTACGTCCTTGTGGTTACAGATTGGTTCACCAAGTTTGTCTTAGTGCATCCTATGGCTAGAGCCACCTCAAAGGGTGTTGTCAAGTTCATTGAAAATCAGGTCTTCCTTATATTTGGTGTTCCGCAGATCATAGTTGTAGATAATGGAGTTCAATTCACTTCCAATGAATTTAAGAATTTGGCTAAGAAATATAATGTACAAAAAATCTGGTACAATGCAAGGTATTTTCCTCAAATTAATCCCACTGAACGAGTCAATAAAACAATAACAACCGCAATTAGATCTTTCATCGATGAAAAGCATAATACTTGGGATCAGAATCTCTATCAAATTGCACAAGCTATCAGATTGGCAAGGCATGAAGTCACGGGTTATTCTCCATCTTATTTATGTTTTGGCAGAAACGTTCCCACTGACGGTGCTTTCTTTGGTTTGATTTCAGATAACGCTAGCAATTTGATTGAAGTGGAAAATAAGTTTTTGGACCCATCTCTACATCTCAAAAACCTTCCGGACCTTTATAAGACTGTTCAGCGTAGACTCTTTGATGCATATAAGAAGAATGCAAATCGCTATAATCTGAGGAAGCGTGACGTTCGTTATGCTGTAGGTGATAGGGTTTGGAGAAGGAACTTTGTCCTCTCGGATGCATCGAATAAGTTTTCTGCTAAGTTCGCTCCGAAGTACATTCCTTGTATTGTCGATGAAGTTATCTCCCCATTGGTCTATGCCTTGAAAGATCTAGACGGACACAAACTGGGTAACTTCCATGTTAAACATCTTAAACCTGATCTAACTCATGATGTACCTACCGACTCTGACGAACACGAACATGACCATTAAATTCACTCTTTCCGGTGCACAGGATTATTTACTTGATTGGCAATTTCTTTATCGTACCTATTCTCGACCTTCCTCGTATCTTGACGTATTACTTTTTCATACTATATCGTATTTGTCGTAGCTTTGCATGAAATTGCCGTTAATTTGTCTGGAATATATTGCGGATATGCGTTTAAAAAAATCTTGTTGTATCCAACGGTGTATTTTGGAGTTTAATTTTAAATTTTGCGTCACTGATGCAGATACATTTTCTGAGCACCGGATTGAAATGTTTTTCCCTATTTTTGACTTTGCAGGTTTTACACCTGCTGGCGCCCAACAAACTTTTACCGCGAGCTTTTCGTTCACTTCAATGGAGAGGATGGGTTGGGAAGTGATTTCGAAATATTTTGTTGGATCACCTCACATTTCACGTTTAACATCTCAAGTGAGACAGACTGCAAACTTGCTATCTTCATCTACACCGGATTTGACTGTTCATCGTTGATGATGACTCTTTACCGAATTTGTGTAACAATTACATACCGATTATGTATTTTTTTAAACTCTTGCCTTTTCCTAGTTCATAAGAATTAGTTTTAAGTCGCCTTCAGCGTTTTTATTGTTTTCGAAATTTCAAATAGCCTTCAGCATTTTACCTCTTGAATCGCCTTCAGCGTTTTTCATTTTCTCATTGTTTTCAAGTGGCATTCACTGTGTTCAGCCTTCAGTCGCCTTCAGCATGTTTTATTAAAAAAAAAAAAAAAAAAAAATTTTTGCAAATTTTTTTTTCTTTCCTGGTGAGAGGTGTGTGCAACGACTTGCACGCCCATGCTTAACATCTTATTGTTGCGACGCCGCTGATTTTCGCGAACTACATCTTTACGTTGACACACATTAACTCTGTGTCTCGCGCCTCTGTGATCTTTCATTTGTCTGCGCATTGAAAATCTCTCGAAGGTTCTTTTCTTTTTTCGCTTTTTCCCTCAAGGAAGAAGGTTATCTGTCGAAATATCGTATCGGAATTCATCGATTGATTATTCTGAAATTAATGAATTTTAAGTTGGCGAGGTTAACAATATTGTCTCGGTAAGTTCATAATTCCTTTAATTTAAACAGGGATCTCACTAGGAATGTTTGATAAGGTAAATTTGCTGGTTCTAGATTTATTGCTTCCCTTCATTTTGTTTTGCAGCACATGTTCTTGTACTGCTTTTCATTCCCCCAGAGCAGGATTCCTTCTCAGGTTTATTTAATAATTATATTATTTTGTTCATGAAAATCTTTGTTTTCTCATGAAGAGTTGAGAGGGAGTTCTGTTAAATTTTTCTGCACATTTTCATTCTTGTTTATTTCGCATAGCTTTTTGGCCCGGAGCTCAAATTTTTGGTCCGGAGCTCAAATTTTTGGACTGAAGCTCCAATTTCTGTACCGGAGCTGGGTGTCTACGTGTTTGACAAGAATTTGGAATGCAACTTTGGCTTGAAGCACAGCATTTGAACGGAACTTGAGGCTTAATAGAATTTGGACTGAAATACAGCTGTCTGACTGTGAAAGTACGACTTTGGTTTAAAGCAGAATCATCAACCTTGGGCTGAAATTCAACTCTAGGCTGCACATTGTCGAATGCTACAGGAAACCCACGTCCAACAGGGACAGATCTGTTGTTTGGACTCACTTAAGCTAAGTAGATCTAAGTTGTGAAGTTTTGAGAGACTGTATAAATTCCTGTCATTACGAGTGATTTTCAAATTGTACATTGTAATTATTTTGAATAATATATTGTGAAAAACCTGACTGGGAATTTTGTTGCTGGGGTAATCAAGCCCCCCTTGAGAAATTAGAAGTAGAGATTCATGCTCGATTGCCCTTCAGGGCAATTGTCACGTTACAATATCATTTTTTGAAACGATAGCTGAAAAAAAACATTCTAAATAGAAATGGAAAACGCTTATACCTCCTGCTATAATTCATCTAAGATGATCTGAAAAACATCTTAACATTTTCTCGAAGATTTCAAGCTCAAGACATTCAATTATTCTTCAAATCCTGATTGAACCTATTTTGTGCTCGACTTTTTGACTAATGATAATATTTTTCAGCAAGTTTTTCAAGTCGAGTGGTTGCGTATTATTCATTACTAAATCAATATCTCAAAGAGGTCTATCAATTGACTTCTTTGATGATAAACCTACCAAGTTTATTCAGAAAAATATTTATTTTATAATAGATACTGTAACAATTTGAGCCCTACGAAATCTCCAACGCAAATTATGAAATTCTATAATTTAAAATTTCAGATGATCTTGAAATATTTATCCTTAAATATTTGAAAGAAAGATTCCAAAACCGATCATCGTGTAAATTATAAACATATTTTTAAAAAGAGCGGATTTCAGGTACCTCGTACCTGGGATAATATCTAAATAAACAGAGTATTCAGAATAGTGATAACAGACATAACAGTTCAATAGAACGGTTATTCAAAAGATATCATTCGATAGACTGCTTCAGATGATCATTCTATGAAAGGTTTCAAATTTCTACTTACAATATACCTACCTAATTTACAATAATTAATCAACATATTCTCCAGTAGAACAAATGTTATAGGTATAATTTACAGGAAGTAGTACCTAATCAAAAGTTAATCACTAGTGTTAGTTAGTCATCTGAAAGATATCATTCACTCGACTTTTCTAGATCATCGGACCATGAAAGATAACAAATCTCCAATTTTATATTAATTAGCATATCTTAGTGCCACCACATTATTCGGAGGAACACATTTTAGGTACCTACTACACCGGGAATAGTAGGTTCCTATATAATTCAACATTACATAATATTCACTTTTGAACGGTTATCTAAAAACATCATTCAATAGATCTTAATAGATGATCCATCTGTAAAAGATATTTTCATAATACCTATTCTGCTTTTATCCAAAGATGCAGATTCGTTTTTGAAAATTATAAATAAATCTCATTTTTATAACAGTGAGCCCAGACCTGAACCAGCTACGTTTGAAAAGCTATATTATGGAGAAATTGAAATTGTACTTACTAGAACTAGGTACCATAAGCAACATTTGCACTCACCTTCTTTAATTGTGGCAGCACTAATCACTAAATAGTATATTCACTAAGCTAAGGCTAAAGCAAAAACAATCACTCGATATTTGACTTGACCTTTTGACGAAGCAGTATTCTAACGGAATGATCAAGTTCGAATGTCTTTCTGTCTATAACCCTACCCGCCAGTGTTGCCGCTGGCTTGGCGAGAAATTATGTGACCACGTTGTGAAAATTATCAGATTTCATTAGAAATTATGTTAAAATTTTTAATTGGCTTATAATGCCTTATAATGAGAACTAAATTAATGAAGGAGTAAAAAAAAAATTTTTATTGTCTTGAAAAATACTCAAACAAGTATAAGTAAAACTAGAAAAATAAAAAAATCAGGAAAAATATTTTATGAATATGAATAAACAACAACATATAAAAAGAATTTGTTGCGTTTCAATATGATATTTTTCATTCCAATGTAAAAACGTTGAAAAATTTCATTTGTGAAAATTATGTTAAAATTATCAATTATGTTAAAAAATGAAAAATGTATCAGAATGGATCAAAATTATGTTAAAATCTGATAATTATGTACCAATCGGCAACCCTGCTACCCGCTATCCCTTTGAATTTTAACATTTGGCGGTTCGGCGGTTCGTAACCACGTGACCGAGCCCGATATAGGAGTTCGCATTTCGCTCATCGTGATCGCATAGATCACCTATTTTTCATTTTATATTTTATTTATATTAACGGAATATGGAAAAACGCTCTTATTTCAATAGGTGGTATTCGAGTTATCGATTTCGTTTTTTCAAATTTAACTTAGATTTATTGTTTGAAGTACTTCCGGTCGTACCGAAATATTAGAATTTGTATTTATATCTTACTTCCAGAGCACAATATGCGTCACCTGACCAAATTGCCAGATTTAGAGTATTGTATCTTCATAATTATTAATTCGATTTTTATCTTTTATGTATCGAATTGAGCAGAAAAAAGGCCTTTCTAATAATACTTTTTTCCAAGGCATTTACATCTCAAGAAAAAGATTAACATTCCGAATATATTGCAGGCTGATAAAACTAGGGAATCTTAGACTTTTTTTGGGGTGTCAATTTTTCCCTGATGTTGGAATGAAAATTCAACGATGAAATTTTCACTCATCTAGGACGAAACTGAAATAATTAAAAAAAATCACTAATACTAAACTTATATGTTAACAAGTAACACATATTTGTACTGAAATCGATATTTACAATAAAAATATGAAGAAATACACCTACTGCGCCATTTGAAAAAAACATTTCCGGTATAAACCAATGTACTTCAAAAATCTTCTCTTTGTTGAATAAAAAAAAACGAAGTCGATACCTTATATACCGTGTTTCCATATTCCGTTGACAGCCGGTATAGCTCTTTGTCAGGCCGCACACCAAAGAAGCATGATACGAGAAACAAAAAACATGGGATGTTTTCATTCATAAAACACCCCGTGTCTATTTCAATCATTGAAAATGTTTGTTGTTTCCAGTATCATAAAACAACGGAAAAAATGAGCATTTTCGTGGAAAACTCAATAAATCTTTGTTTAAGTACTTATTTAAGAAAACAAAAAACCCTCTAGCATAAAAATTGAGGGTCCTTACTCCATTTCATCCAATTGTTGAAGAGAATGAAAAGGACATAATTCATATTTTTTTTATTAAGTTGGGTAGGAAATATTTAAAATGTCATACGATTCATAATGAATGCTGAATGCTGAAAACAACAACCTCCAGCCAAATTATGTGAACGTAGTTAACGTGTCATGGATTGCCGTGCAAGTTCAAGAATTTTTTGTCACTACCTTTTAGGGTGATATCTCGAAAAGGGATGGCTGAGAAAATTTTGTTGTAGAGAAGACTCATCTTAAATTTCACATGCTTAATTTTGTCGCATGAATTTAAAAACAACCTGTATGTCTATGCGTATCTGCTAGTCGAATTCATACCTAAATAAATAATTATTTTCCATATGGTTTTGGTATTAAAATTGTTGCATAGCATATCTGAAAAACATCAAAAAACTGCTCACTTCTCTATTGCATGAAATAAATAGGTATTCTATAAACATTTTGAAAACATTTATATAGTCCGTTCACGAAAGGTTGAGCCGTCGGTTGGCCATGGAAATTTGGCATATTCCACTGTGTTTATCAAAATTTTAGGTTATGTTCTTTATTTTCTTGTCAGATTGATACGCAATGTTGTCAATCGTGCATAGAGTTCTCTGATAACTCGCAAGCTCGTCGGACGAGGCCGAGTACATTCCGCAACGTCGACGTTATTTTACTCTATGACAGTAAATACTGCCAACTTCAAATAAATAAAGAAACGCCTACTATGTGCTCAACCTTTCGTGAACGGACTATAGTCGAAATGCAATATTTCCATGGACATCTTAAAAACATTCATAATCTTTGGTTGGGAGACTTTATATAAATTATACCTACTCTTAAGGATGAAAATCAATTCACAATTCTTTGACTTTTAAAGTTAGATATTTTATTTATGTATTCTAGATGACTAAATATTGTCGAATAATGATGTCTTATTTCGATGAATGGCATGGCATATCTATTATACGTCGAAACGTTATTCTTTTTTCGATGGTATCAATTAGATGTCTTATAAACATTTCAAAAACGTGTGGTCGAATTGAAATACAATTATCGACATATTTGAGACATACAAAACCGTACGTTTAAAGACAATATATACAGTATATATCTAAAAAATGTCAATCAATCTACTGTTTTATGACCATATGAGTTAGATGTTTTATCGATGTATTTTAGATGACAAAAAAGAGCAAAATATTGATGTATAATAGACGTAAAACATAAGATGTCCATTAAACGGTAAATAAATACCTCCTCCACGATTTTAAAATTTCGATATTTAATATACGGCTTTTGGAGGTGTGATCAAAAAGCTATAAATTTTTGGATATCTGCAGGATATAAAATTGTTTCAGGTCTTAGATAATGCATCTAAAGGATGTCTTCTAGACATTATGTATAGAAAACATCTCAATTAGATAATCTTATTTCAATCAGATTTCAGAGCAAGATGGCTTTAGATCACTTTTAATATCTATTAGATGTCATTTAGATGTGAGTGTGTTGTTTGGGAAGGTCCAACATGGCAATGACATTTTTACATTATTAACATAAAGATTCGATCGGTTTCATTTTAGGTACATTCAATAATTGATATGAAAAAATTGAAATTCTAGAGGTGCCAAATATTCACGAATTCGAGGGAAAGCCCGCCGTTTTTTATTTGTAGATTTGGCACTGCCGCAGATTCTTTCGCGCGAATATGATCGATGCTTTTCCGTAATTCCCGCCATCATTTGATATGTCACTCGCTGAATGACCACAGCCGTCTATAGAGACTTTAGACGGCTGTGTAATGACGGAGCAGTAATGCCAAAATCAATTTCAAGCGGATAACCGGTTATCATTTTGGTCAACCAATTGCATTCAAGAGGTTTTGATTATTTTTGGTTCGAAATTAATGATGTCAAGAATTAGCCCTTCGACGTCATTGATTTGAACCGCAAATGACCAGACTCAAGAGCTGGGTTAAACTTCTGGTTATTAGAAAAGTAGGGTTGTACGTGGAAAATTTTAAAAGTTGTTGACTGACGAAGCATACTTGAAGAAGATACCTATGTATTCGTGAGCTTAGCCACGTTACGATTTATATTGAGAAAACTATTTCAAGAATTTCAATTGTCGGCTTAGTTTCACCCATTTAGGAATTCAACTTATCTATTGAAATCTCTAAGTTAGGTTCGGAAATTAAGGCATCCAAAAGCTTCCGACTTGTTGTTGTTAATATTATGTAGTTAAAAAAGAATTGTTCGAAGTTCTTAAAGGTTGCTGATATTGTTTGAGTATAACAAAACATTCTTACTTGTATAATAGGAATAGCTTTGTGTTACAATTAATAGCTCTCGACTGTTAGAAAAAATTATGAATTTGTGATTAAGTTCCCAAAACAAGTTTTATGATAGCAAACTTTACTGTGACGTGTGAGATGTAGCCAAATACCACAGCGATATCAATACACGTGAATTTAAATATACATACCTATTGGATAGTGTCATCCTGTATATTTTCAGTAATACTTTTTCTTAGAATCATTTCTGTCAGAACAAAAACCTTTTTTTTCAAGAGGAACATTCTAAAACATATGTTCATCGTTACATTAAATCCATTTCAAACATTAATATTTGGGATGCATGGAGTTGCACTTGAAGCATAATATCTTACATTTGCAAATCGAATGTTGTATTTATCGCATAAAACATAAAAAATTATAAATATAACCTATATTGACAATTGACAAATAACCAGAAACCGCATTCAACCAACGAGAGCCAAGGGCCGGTTATTCGTTCTAGGACAAAAGGGGAATAACCAAGGGCTGAACCGATAATAACCGCAGTTATTATTGTTTATCCGCTCGAAACTGATTCAAATCTATGAATCTATGAATTTACCTGAAATGAAACTGATCGAATCGTTATGTGAATGTTCAAAGGCGATTTATTTTTTATAGACTAAATTGCTAAGCTGAAGTTCACAAGGTTTCTTCTTACTACCCTCTGAAGCATCTCACCAATAAACTCTCGAAAGAAAATAACTGACCAAATTTGCACCTGGCTCCCGGACTATAACGTAATGGATGCATAATAATAAAAATGGTGAATAAAATCGGCATCATACTTCCATTTTCATTTCCATGTATGAGTAACGATTGAATATTTTGCTATCAGATTTCAGATTGAATTTTTGGACTGACGAGGTCATCTGACTCGTTTAGTTCATATTGGTACATATTTTTATTGGAGATATATAATTATGCCTTTCAACATGTCAAGGAGTCATGTGCTTTTTGTCTCTGAAATGTTTTGAGTATGCATATCATGACTCGAGAAATTACAATGCACTCCAAATTCTCACTAGAGAAATTAATATTTCGATTTCGTTTCATATTAATGGGCCTTGATAGGCTCACATTAATTGTACTTGCCTGCCTTTCCGTTAATTTTTATCAGATGAAAGAATGATATGGTACCGCAGAACTTCGTTCAATAGAATATATTAGTTCAATTTGACAGCAACATAACCTTCGATTTGGTTTGGTAGTTTGCGCAGTTTAGACTAAACCCGGGTATGTGAAAGCCCACTATGTTGGTTTCAAACTTTTTATCACATTCGCAGTATATATCTTATAAGTATATCATAAATCCCCCTCGAACTTTTTGCAGCTACAGATACAGAAAACAAGAATTAAAAAAGTTGTAAGTAATCGACTGATTTCACAAAATTTTCTAAGCAATAAAATCTAAAAAAATTTCGAAACTATCTATAATATTTTGATTTGAACTCATCACTTCTAATGATTCTTATGTAATTTTCACCATGGTGAACTAACAGAGTCATTATACATAAAACATTTCAAACAGAAAAATTTGGTTCACAGAATCTTCACAAGGATTATCCATAAAATAAATTGTATCTAAAGGATTCGACAGTTAATGATTTCAGGTTATCGAATTGATAAATCGTTTAATTATTTATCAATGTTATAATGATCGCAGTTTTGCTCAGGTTGCGCTAAGTAAATGAAAAAATTGCAACCCGATCAGATTCAAAGTATAACACTATTCGAAAAAGGGAATTTAAACTGAGCTTACTCTGAGACTAGGTATAAGGCTTTGGCCAGCAATACTTTTAGTCTCCTTTTAATGATCAGTGAAACGAATCTAATAGCCATATTAAGCCCATAATTCGAGCAGATATTCGATCCAATCTGAAACACGCTGTTTCCCTAGGAACAGGAACCTAAAAACGTAATCGATATTAATCAACGATCCCTCTCCCGTTTTTCTCGTACTTTCTTTCTTCTACCTGCCGTCCCCACTTCTTTCATTCTCATTGACTCGAATCAACTTAACCCTCTACTGCATAAGGAGCCATTTTTGGCTGGCAGGCTTCGGTAATTTTTCTTCTCTATTTTGAAACAAAATCAATGAAATGTAGTTGATGACTAATTACTAATGTATTATGCCAAAATATTTCAGCTATCCTTTCTACCTATCTATTTTCCACGGAAGGTATTTTTGGCTTCGTATGCAATTACGATCCAGAAGTTGCGTCTGAGATTGCTACGCATACATTCAATGTTCTTTTTTTTGCTTTCAAGAATGCTTCATACCTTTTATCATTGTTTGTCCTTAAACAATGCTTTTATGGTATAAGAATTATAATACTGCTAACTGTAATAAACCTATTCCTATTGCTACCTTAGTAACGATGATTCACTGTTTGATTCCGATGAGGTTTTTCCGTTTTCACACTTGTGCAACCAGAAACGTAAAAAAACTACAATTATTCCACCATCTGATACATACAATACTAGAAATTTAGATCTTTTGGACCCGCAACATAGATTTACTAGACAGAGAGGATCCATACTATAATATATTTAGGTACCAAATTATATAATAAGCTTCCTGATAATATTAGGAGATGTTTTCATTTAGGAAATTTCAAGAAATTGGAACCATACAGTCTGTATGAATATTTCAGCAGCAATAATCTGCCTTAATATTGTTTAAGTTTTCTGCTTTGACGTCATTTCATTTCTTATGTAAGATATTGGTAAGATCTGAAATGAAGAAGATTTATCTATCTATCTATTCTTCCGAATCTGAAACAGCTTCTTTCACATGTAGAGATGAATCTCCAACATCTTCAACAAAGGTGCGGAAAACCCAGCAAAGGTGCAGGACCTACCTCTGCATTCAGTACATTTGAACAAAATTGACCATTTAGAGATTTACCAATGAATCGTCAATTATTAGATTAGATTAGACAGTGGTCGATCGGCACGTTGATTACTCTTCTGCACTGCGACCAATAAGGTCTTTTGTGCGTTACCATACTAAAACTACGTTTTTCCCAGGAATCTAACCTCCTTAGCAAAGCTGTTTACTTCCTTAGGAGACTTCGCTCTTATGTCGGCTGGCGTTAATAACGCGCCACCTAGTAGAGTAAGTCTAGTTTGCGCCAGCGCAGTGCATTGGCATAGTATGTGCTCGGTGGTTTCAGTGGCCGATTCACATAACAAATGTCGGAGTTTTCTTTACCGATCTTGTGTAGGTGATATCTCACGGGACATGCCCTGTGAGAGACCGCTTAGCAGCCATAACTCGTTTTTTGACAACGATAGAGCTTGTTGAGCCTTCTCTTTGGAAGGTTCGATTAGTCTCTTTGCTTGTCTTTGACCGGATGTGTTTTTCCAGTAAGAGAGTTTCTCCTTTTTTTCCCAAACACCGACCTCTGCCCTAATCAGTGAGGTGATACCCAACAGGAGGGTACGGGTCCGGTGAAGGGTGTATTTGCTCCTCTTTTTGCAAGGGCATCAGCTCTCTCATTTCCCCCAATGTTCTGGTGGGCAGGTACCCAAGCTCAAACTAGCTTTTTGTACTCCGCCAGTGTTTTGAGGGACTGTTTGCAGCTCCAAATGGTCCTTGATCTAAAATCAACGGCCATAAGCTGCCTCAGTGCCATCTGACTATCAGAGGCAATGCAGATTCTGGCTCCCTTGTACTGTCTGGACAGACAGACTTGGGAATCGTCAATTATGCCAAAAAATTATTCTTTGCGCTCTCATACAAATTGTGACATATTTGAATTTTTTTTTGCCTAAATGAGAAGAGAAATTGTTTCAGAAAGTTTCTTCCTGTGTCTAGAAAGTCAAAATGGCAGTCTCAAATAGATGCATGGGAAGTCAAATTTGCTGTTTTTTTCCAGAATCATGAACTCATTTATTTTTTTATTTTATTTATATAATAATGTCTAATCAAACATGTTCGAAACAACAAAATATTCTATATTCACGACCATTGTATAATGGACTCATTATATACGTCTGTTTACTCGTCCATATAACACCCATTAAATCACGAGTTAATAATGAGTTATTATTAACTGCTGTTAGATGCTTCACCGTTCAATCAAGGGCCCAATCTACTTATTACAACAGTTTAAACAATGTTCTTCACAAAATATACAATGACAAGTTCTCCAAAAATTTCTTTTGTGTGAAATTGACTTTTTCCACACTTGTAATAAAAAGGGGATTTTCACAGTCCCCAAGAAAATATTCAGTAGTCATAGATAAAGTATGGTATGCTACTCGCGTATAATGGCTATGTTATTCACTCGGTGATTGGCAACTTCACCTCGTGAATTATAGCTATCATCATACACTCGTTGTATAACGTACTATTTCCGTTTCAATTTGATAATTCATGCAATAGAGTTAATATCCAGTTTTAATATTAAAGACCTCCCGCATCTGCCCTTTAGGTTCGCGAACTCCGAAGGGCCATCCCCTAATTTTATCATTTCCCGAAATCAATAAATAATGATAGCAAAGGACACTGAGGTGGCTGCAAAGTGGGTCCCAAGATCTGACTGCAGAGCCGTACAGCGGGAAATATTTGTGATGTAGGTCAACGCAGAGAGTCAAAGAGATGAAATATTCGTACACAATAAGCGTTTCCGCACTTTACGCGTCTGCTCTGGTGGTTTTTGGACTTCAAAAGGTAGTAATGAGGATATTACACGATGGCGTTGGAACTAATGACTAGGGATAGAGAGGGCTAGTTGACCTGAACTAGAGGGGTTGAGGATGTGATAAAGTTTTGATAGGGATGAATTGTGTTTCTGTATTCAGGGTGACCAACCTCTTCCTGTTCATATCATGGACCACTTTAAAGTTATTCTTGTCAGCAGGAACCACTATATAGGTCTAATAAAGAATTTGAGAATGGCCCTGAGCAGGTACTTTTAGCGCTCGTTCATTGGAGGAGCAATAATGCTATTACCTCAAAATCTTGTACAGGACTTGAGATTCATGCTAAGATTATGAATGCAAAAATCTCAGTACGATCTGAATTATAATCTGAAAATTATTCAAACACTGGAATAGTATAACAGTTTAAATAACTAAATTCTATAGTTCTGAGGATGCGATCCTTTTGAAATTTCTTATGAATATTCAGTATATCAATTTTTATTCACAAATAAATTTCACTCGAATCGGATTTCTTATTATGGAAAATATAAAGATTCTCATTTTCAATATTCCAATTGAATCTTCTATGGTTCTGTTAACACTATGGCGACAACACCTTGTATGAGGCTCATTGTGAGCATCTTGCATGTACTCATTTCGATTGTTTCCATGTTATCTGAGAATTTGAGGAACAAACATTTTAAATAGCCATATTTTATGGAATCTAATATTGAATGTCCTGATATCTGGACAGTTCATTGTAGGTGAATAAAATATTTTTTCAGATAAAAATATTTTATGGAACACAATGAACGATTTGGCTGGTCAACGAACTGGTAACGAACAGCGGCATTTTGAACCGAACTCACCATGAAAATTTCAAGTCCCTAGGACAATCCTTTCGAAAGTTAACGTAAAACCAAAATTATAGGTGCACTATCAGCACAGAGAAAAGCGAGCTTATTTCACACAATATTATTTTTTCAGTTTCCGTGAAATTGAATCTAATTCTTCTTTAATTATGTTGTCATCTTCCAAAAGAGATCAAGTGAAAGTAGGTGATAACAATCTGAATTTTCTGTCGCTTCATAAGATGGCAAGCAGAAAAAATGGCAACCTTTTGGTTCTTACAAGAATTTGACAAGTTCAAATCGAGCTTCGACCCTCTTATTAGACATAACTACTTAAATCTCGCATTCTTTTTCTCCTCTTACCCCAGAACTTCGAAGACTCTGATAAAATGCGGTTTCGCGAGTATTTCTCTGATATATTAGGTTTTTACATTTTCACTGCACGCCGAATAACGTTTCAGTCCCGCTAAATTTAATATGCGTTCGTGAAAAAAAAAATCAGAAATATTATAGTTTGCAAGAATTAAACCAGAATCTCTACCCGGTTTATGTTGATTTTCTACAAACTCAGCATCATTTAATTTCACACATCCTCCCACAGTGTAGGTACCTTTCAGCATCTGCTTATTTCAGTCTGTCTAAAATATTCCTTACTCGCTGAAATGCTCTCTTTTTACCCTTAGCAGTTCCTGGAATTTCGTATGAATTATTTCTTTTCATTTTTGGATTTCATATCATATCAAGAATTTTTTATCGAATTGCTAAAGGGTTTTCCAATAAGAGGTGTTATTGTGATATTCAAAGAAAAATGCAATTTTCCGATATAAATGATGGGATGTTTATTTCATTATAAAGAAGAAACTATGCCGTTAATAGTGAAAATAACATCAGGCAAATGACCACCACGACCACGCTTACAGGACCATATCCTTTTAATGAAATTTTCCATAACCAAATCGCAAAGTGGCTGCCCTATGTCCTCTATAGCCTCACGAATTTCATCTTTGAGGTCTTGAATAAACGCTGGGCTCTTGGCCTAGACCTGCTCTCTCACCTGGCCCAAAGGAAGAAGTCGCAAGGTGTTAAATCACAAGATCTTGGTGGCCAATTGTGATCACCTCTTCGAGAAATAACACGGTCCGGAAACTTTTCCCGCAAAAGATCAATGGTTTCGTTGCTTGTGTGGCACGTAGCGTAGTACTGAACTTTATAAGCCTTAAGACCCAATCTTTATGCAAAATACGGTGTAATAACGTTTGTGGAATGCCTAATTCCAAAGAACGACGAGGAATGGACAAACCTGGATTTTCTTAAATACTTGCGGCTACAGTAGTTATATTCTCAGCTCACTAACTTCTCCCAACGGCTTGAATTTTTCCACCAATTTCTTTACTGCGGTATGACAAGGTGCTTCTCGACGACCCCAAAAATGTTCGAGTTTTACGAACCGTCTTTGCCAAATTTTCACATTTTTTATAGTGAATACCTCTTATTGGAAAACCGTTTATAATGTGCATTTCTGCTAACCGAACTAACTGATCAAAATAAAATTTTGCGGCCGACAGCAAGATACTCATAACGAAGCTTGAACGAAATTTTGTGGCCATTATGTCAATAGAACTATACAAAATCTGATCTTAATATTGAAGAAAAATTCTTATATTTCCACAACAACTATTCGATTCCGGTGAAATCAATTGTGAGGGTGAAGATTCTTATACCGAATGTTCATGCAAAATTTCATGAGGAACCATACAAAATTTTATCGTCATATAGAAAAAAAATTCTCATATTTTCAATTGAAATGAAATCGAGTTTCAGGATGTAAATTGGCGTAGTGAAAGATTGTGCAAATTCTCAAAAGGATTGTGAAATCAGAACAGAATTAATTTTTTGAATAATTTCTAGAATATAATTTAAATCGTGCTGAGATTTTGCATTCATATATCAACTATCAATATCGAATCCTATACAACAGGTTACAGTCATATTGTCCCACCAAAAAACGAGCGCTCAAAAATAGCTGCTCAGGGCTTTTCTTGAATTTTTTTTCAGTTAAATTCTTGCATTTATCTTGACAATCATGATAGTTAAAAATACCGCATCACACGATGTATCACAAGCACATACACTCCATTTGAACATTGGGGGTTGTACTTGTCCTCAAAAGAGGTTTGGCGAATATTAGGATATTTTATAAATATCAACAATAGGTACCTGTGAAAATGATTCAATTCTATCTGGCTTATCCTCGTTGTGTTCAATTTAAAATTCATAAATAAAAGTTAAACAACCACAATCAACTACAAGAAAACCTACCTGTGAAACAAAATCCATCTACCCTAACCTAAAGAAAACACAATCACTATCCGTTCGAGTAAACGCAAGATAGGGGAAAATTTCGTGGAAACTCCGTAATCATTAACCGATAAAACTCTGTCGACGGGTTTTTCCAAGCAAGACTGGCAAATTTCCCGATAACGCTCGCTACGTGTTACAGGAGGACAAGCTTTCCGCGCACGCTGCAAGAACCAACTGACACATGAACGCTCGCCGAAGTCTGTAAGCCCCAAACGCAACCTGTTTGCGACTGATATTTCGGAGGAAGAAGTCACGTGAATGGAAGGACCTGAAGCTGCATATTTTCTAATGGACTTACCTGTAGGGTAATTTGGTTTACGGAAAGATCATTCAACTATACACAAACTGTTAAGACCGAATAAATAAAGATAAGACCTTTCCACATATACAGCAGCAGTCTTTTATAACATAGAAAAGGCTTTCTACAAGATGCGGCTCCAAGGACCAGTATACAAGATGATGAAGAAGAAATTTCCTACAAAATGTAGGGTTAGCTCATTTAACTTTTAAAAAAAGAAAAATTCGTGGAAGACAAGACAAAAATTCCGGAACAACAATTTGGCTTAGGCAAAGATCAGTAGACGACACACCAATTGTTAATAATTACCGAAGAAATTGAAGAGAAAACCGTTCCATATATAAAGGTACAGGAGCAGTCTTTTTTGACATAGAAGAGGCTTTTGACAAATGTGGTTCGAAGGATTTATATATTTTCTGCCTTTTCTTTCTTTCGTTCTGCGCTGTTGAAATATACCTACTACATTTGTCTTCTTCGCAGTTATTCCTACTCTAATTCTTCACTTCTTGAAATAAACTTGTAGTCTGTCTAATTCAATTTGAATTTGTTTCGTCACGGATTTTTCTATTTTACTGGAATAATAGCAGATTGCAGTGTCATCTGCAAACTCTTGCTTTTCTCCATGATAGGAATATCATATATTAATATGCGTAAGTATCTTAATAATAGTGGTCCTATCACCGATTCTTGGGGTATGCCGGTTTCAATATTTCGTACCGTTGATCTTGTTGCATTTATATTCACTTTGAATTTCCTTCCTTCAGTTAAGATTTCAAAATATTTATCGAAATTATAGGAAATTTCTTCCTCATCTTGTATACTGTCGTTGGAGCCACATCTGGTCGGAAGCCTTTTCTATGTTGAAAAAGACTGCTGTATCTGTGGAAAGGTTTTCTCTTTAATTTCTTCGGTCATTCTCAACCTGTATGAGACTGATATTTCGAAGGAAACAGTCACGTGGATAGGAAGGACCTGAAACTGCATATTTTCTAATGGACTTACCTGTAGGGTTAGCTCACTTAACTTTTAACAAAAGAAAAATTCGTGGAAGACAAGAAGAAAATTCCGAAGCAATAATTTGGCTTACGCAAAAATCATTCGACGACACACCAATTGTTAAGAATCACCGAAGAAATTAAAGAGAAAGCCTTTTCACAGATAGGTAGGTACAGCAACAGTCTTTTTTGACATAGAAAAGGCTATTGACAAAATGTGGCTCCAAGGACTTATGAACAAGATGAAGAAGATATTGGCGACAATTTTGATGAATATTCTGAAATCTCACCTGAAAGAAAGGAAATTAAATTCAAAGTGAATATAAATGGAACAAGATCGACTGTACGCAATATTGAAGTCGGGATATCACAAGGATCGGTGATATACCACTATTATTCAATATACAGAGTTTGCAGATGACACCGCAATCTACAGGGTGTTTCCTAAACATGCGGCAAAAAATTCAGGGGGTTGTTTCATGGACTATTTTAAAGCATGTGTTTGTCCTTTGATGATTTTTGAAAAACCTCTTTGTTTCGAAGATACAGGGCGAACAACATTTTTCATATTTTTAAAATTAATAATAGTTTAAATAAAAATGCGTACCGCACTGTGTTTACTAAGTAGGTACAATTTATTTTTAAATTTGTTTAACAACATTCCAATTACTAAAAACGGCCAGTTTTTTGACTTAAAATTGATAAGTTCAGATGGTAAAGGAATACAGATTAAACACGGTTTTCATTTGAATTCGTTTTTTTTGGCTAGAGGTGGTCATTTTCAACAGTTTTTGTAGGTTAAGTTAAATTCTCATATAATTTTTCATAATAAAATATTATTATCTAAAATTTTGTTTCCCCTGTATCTTCGAAACAAAGAGGTCTTTCAAAAATCATCAAAGGACAAAATATTCTTAGAATAGTCCAAGGAACAATCCCCTGAATTTTTGCCGCATGTTTAGGAAACACCCTGTATATTATTTCAGTAAAATATAATGCCCATATTAGCCCCACAATTCTAGTACATCTTTTTCCCTAGGAACAGAAACCATAAAAACGTTATAATTGATATTAGGTAGGTAATCAGCGATCTCTCTCGTTTTTCTCGTACTTTCTTTTTCTTTCTGCCGTCCCCACTCCTTTCATTCTCAATGTCTCAAGTCAACTTAATACCCTGTTTAATATTAAAAAACCTCCCTCATCTGCCCTTTCGGTTCGCGAACTCTGAAGGGCCATCTCTTAATTATATCATTTTCCGAAATCAATACATAATTATAGCAAAGGACACTGAGGTGGATGCAAGTGGAATCCAAAATTTGCTTGCAGATCCGTACAACGCAGCAAGAACCAACTGACACATGAACGCTCCCCGAAGTCTGTAATATTTTCTACATATTTTCTAATGGACCTACCTGTAGGGTAAGCTAATTCAACATTTAGAAAAGACTGGAAAGATTCGTGAAAGACAAGAAGATAATTTCGAAGTCACAATTTGGTTTCCGCGAAGATCATTCTAATATACAAAAACTGTCAAAAGAAGAAAGAGAAAACCTTTCTACAGATACAGCAGCAGTTTTTTCAACATAGAAAAGGCTTTCGACAAGATGTGGCTCCAAGGACTAGTATACAAGATGATGAAGAAAAAATTTCCTACAATTTCGATAAATATTTGAAATCTTACCTAAAGGAAAGGAAATTCAAAGTGAGTATAAATGCAACAAGATCAACGGTACGAAATATTAAAGCCGGTATACCACAAGGATCGGTGATAGGACCACTATTATTCAATTCATGTCGGATCTTCCCATCATGGAAAGAAGCGAGAGTTTGCAGATGACACTGCAATCTGCTATTATTCCAGTAAAATAGAAAAATCTGTGACGACGAATTGAACTAGACAGACTACTAGTTTATTTCAAGAAGTGAAGAATAAAAGTAGGTATAAATGCGAAGAAGACAAAAGCAGTAAAGAAAGAAAAAGCAGAAAATATTATGATAGAAAATGAGAAATTGGAATAGAAAACTTAGGCTAAATATATGATAAAAATCCTGGATGAACAATTAAACTTTAACAATCAGCTTGAATAAAATAAAAAGAGGACGGCGCAACTACAAGGTAGTTTATACCCCCTATTAAACCTATCGAACATCTGCCTGTTCATAAGAGTTTTTTTAACGGAATATCCTTCTAACAGTAAAATATATCGATCGATATGATCATGTTGACCTGAATCGATAAAAGTATATTCTGTATTATACTTTCAGAAATAGTTTAATATATTTCTATTCAATGTAAAAGACAATCCGGAGATTTCGCTTACAATTCTGCTAGAAACATGTCGCCCTCCAAATGAAATTGACCTGTCCCGGCACGTTCTTTGAAAGTTTTAAAATTGTCAGCCCCTGTAAAAACTTCAAATACTCAATAAAATTTGCGAACCATAGTATTCGCCTAGAGGGACTAGTGATCTTTCAATTGAGGTAAATCTCACCCCCTATTCCCTATTAGGAATTTAGGGATGATATCCCGGCCCTACACCCTACACCTAGGGTTGCAATTGTTCTCGAAATATTCCTCCCTCCGAATAAAAATTGACATGTTCCGGTATTTTTTCTGGAACCATTCTTGTCGCGACATAAGTGGCCTAGCAAGTTTTTCATTGGCATTCTGTATAGCGATCAATAGCAGCACTTAATGCTGATGTTGCCGAAATCTATCGAAAATTATTGCTCTTTTTCTTTGATATGAGTGATGCGTTCTTTGGTAAAAATGAAATGTTTTGAAAGATAATTTATTATTATTATCTTGCATCATGCGATTTACTTAGGCAGGCCGCACATGGGACATACATTTGAGGCACCACATTTGTGTCGCCATAAATGTGGATCAGTGGATCATTAGAACATCGTTTCCTTTTATTCTTATGAGTATCCGCACCCCAGAGATACATTTGCAGAGTAGCCAAATTTGTGGCGAAGCAGCAAGCAAGACGCACATTTGCAAGATCCAACACAAACGTTTTTTGTGGCGTGGTGAGAAATTCAATCGGATAAATGGAAGACAGTGTGAATTTCAACATGAGTTTTATTGCGGAAATTGAGAGAAATCCAGATTGTACAACTACAATCTGAAAATTATAGTGTTAAAATACTAAATAAAATAACTGAGGTTGTATTTTGTATGCATATGTCGTCATTCGATAGTACATTTGAAATTTCCCTTTGTCGTTGTTCAGTTCCTGAGAAATTTCGAAATTTCCTGAATTTGCCCTATTCATTATACGGGTGGACCAAATAACGTCTTTTCCTCTTCATTAATTGCCACATTAGGAACTCATCATCATCTGAGGATGAGGCTGACATTGTTACTACACTTCCACTAGAAAACAAATGAATCTATGGTGTGCATATGCAATCCAATTATTTGCGCAACAAATGAGTCCTGGATGCAATCATATGTCCGGTGTGCTGCCTGGCTAAACGGAAAGTGCGGGTGCCAGTACAATGACTCAAATAAAAGCATATCGATGTTTGCCATAATGCGACACACTGCAATATCTGACCTGTGTTATTATCAGTTGTGGATTAATAAATGTCAATCCGATAACATGCATTTGGAGAAGTCGTTCAACTTGAACAATTAGCCCCTAGGTTGACCGAAAGTTTATCTCAATAAAACGTGAGAAAGTTACGATTACCGCAATTCGCAAAATGTAGTTACCATAAAAACTAGAACTAGAGCTATCTATGACTACCAAACCATTGGTACTGCTGCATATATCTAATTCGAGAGTTTCTTTTTATGATTTGGGATTAGAAAGCAAAAACAAATTAATCATTCTTTCGAAATAATCACCATGAATGCGTTTGAAGCTCAGAGAAAAAAGTGAAGTTTTTATTTTTACTTCACCTTTTTCGACCAAATACAGTATTTGTGCAGCAAAAATGTCCAAAGCGATAAAGCTATGTACCCTGAAACAGCTGTCTGCAGATTCTCTAGGTCACATAATAACCTCTATGCAGATTCTTTGGACGATATATGCATGAATAGCTCAGGACCAAAAGTATCACCTCGATTACACTCCGCTCACTTCCACGGCAGGGAGCAGGAGCAGAGAAAAGGGCAGCACGAGAATGTAATCACTACACTTCTACTGCTCCTACCGCTGTCACTCGCGCTGAACTACGATCCCTAAATTGGCGTTTTTTTGTATGGAATGAAACGCGAAGGGCCGGCAGTGCCAGCGGCAGTGAGAGATTACATTCAACAAGGTTGTTGTGGAATTTTTCGTCCGTTATTGCCGAAACTTGCCGCCAGAGGAACTATGAAGCAGAGTGTAAATACTCACTGCCTTCGATACTGCCGCAGAAGTATTTCCAGGTTTATTTCAGGCAGCGCGAGAGGCAGTGACAGGGGCTGAGTAAAGATGAGGCTTTAGAGTTCAATAGTTGCTGGATTTATCGACGAACATTATTCTCTGCTCAATTATTGTTATTCATACATCTTTGGCAGTTCCCATGATGTATTTTCGTCTTGTTTGTGTATTTCTGGTTGAATATTGGATGCGTGTATATTTGTTGTAATTTAGGATATAGGTCTTTCGATTCGACATATTTAAAGAAAAAATACAACAGAATGTTGATACATTGAAGAATTAAGACATGAGAATAAAATTCCAGAAGTGAGTAGTTTCCGCGGCAGAAATTATACATCAAATCATGATGAATTATGAAATTTTCAAAAGTAATTTGTGAAACTGAAACAGATAGTGAAACTCTTCAGTTAACTATGTTTCAGGTGAATACGGAAAAGCCATTATTACTGATTTATAAGAATCTCAGGAAAACACGAGTAGCTAATTTCCGTTTTAAGTATATTGGAAATAGCTAGGTTAAGTTCTTTGAACCTCATCAAATAGAAAGCTCTCCTGAAACGAGCAAGTTGCGTAACGATAATAATGGATTAACCAGATAACATTTCATGAGAAAATATATCCAGTACGGATAAAACTTATGGACGGGGGGTATTTATGAATATTCCACAAATTATATGATAAACGTCCATATTTCTACACTTCTCGATAGTTTGAGTTGTTTTGCAGAGTTGTGCGTCATTTTTACAGAATAATACAAAATCAAATCAAATGAAACATATTTTGACTAGGTACCTACCTATTCAGCGATGTGGCTAAAGTAGAATTGATTTTGTCGTTTTTTATTGAAAAATTATTAAATAATTGGCAATTTGCGATTGGAAAGTAATGCAATGATTAATACTGAGGCAAATTCAAGAATAAATGAATTTGTAATTTCGAAAACAGCCGCCCTATACTTTTTTTAATTTGAATTATCTCAACTATACGTCTCATACCTATAACATTTTCTTTTACAATTGGAAAATGATAATAATGATTTATAATACATCAAATGAAAGGTGATTGTATTACCTACCCGTTACATTTGATGTAGCACGATCCATTCTTATTTAAAAATTTCGAAATTGCAAATTCATGGATTTCGCTCAATAATAATTAGTAAGAGAATAATGGCTGATTGCAGTGGTCTCCAATAACTAATATTGTAATTATTTCCGGATTTTTCAATAAAAAACGTTGTGACCAATATTTTTTGCCTCATCGCTGAACCGGTAATCGAATTACGTTTCATTTGATGTATCAAAATCCATATTGTACAGGGTGTCTTCTTTTGAAGTGGACAAACTTGGAAAGGTGATTATACAAGTAATTTGCAACAAAAATGTCATATAACACATAGTCGAATGTTGACGATTATTCAATTTAACACATTCTTTGATTTCATGGAAAATTTCAAGTTTTTTTATAAAAAGATCATCATTCAGTTTCGCTTGAAGTCTTATCAAATTTGACCACATATTAGAAAAAAGCATAAATTTTCTACAAGATGAGAGAGTCTGTGTGCAGAAAACACTGTTATTGAAGGCCGTGGTAAGAGAAGAATATCACGATTTTGAAGTTAACGAAATCAGCCCTTTTTTCGATCAAATATTAATAATTATGCAACGCTTTCTCTACAATAAAAAATACCTCATTTAGTGTAGGTGACATATCAACTGTGCCAGCTATGCTCATTATCCGCTATAATATTATGACTAAGATGATAACAACGAAAAGTCTAAAAATTCCGAACCAAAGTTCACTCTATTTAGAATCTCTTCGTAATTGAATCTTATTGTAATTTTATGGAAATCATCAATTCATCTGTTTTTTGAGACCAGGCTTACATTTTTTAGTTAATTGGTATCAGAATAATTCAGGACAGTGGAGGCCATAGGATATTAAGGACTGATGTGGCCACTTTCACGAAATCGGGTGTGATTGATTTATGAAACAACCTTGTATGGCAGAGAAAAACCCTCATGGGACTATTGTTTCTCATTTCCAACATGAGTTAACATGAAGTTGGCAGTCATGTGAGGAGATCTTTTCGAAGCAGTTATACTTACCGATCACTTTGATGCTGAAGAATTCATCAGATTTAATACAGAGCAACTTGACGGACATTTTCGATCAAATGCACCTATCTTACAGATAAAATGTATAGTTTCAAATGAATGGCTGCCCAGCACATAATAGTCGTAATGTCATGTTTTTAATGAATATATTGCGATAAAATGGATTGATGGCCACCGAAGAGCCCCGATCTTACGCCTTTGAATTTTTATGTCTAGAATACTTTGGAAAATAGTGTTTATCTAACTCGCTTTCAGACTCGGAAGGATCTCATCGAGAGAATAAAATTGTGTTATGCAGAAATGCGTCAGAAACGCTATGAACTTGTAGAGTTGTAGATTCAGTACGAAAACGATGTGTCAAATGTATTGAAGAAGGAAATCCATGTCTTCGTTATTATTTCGATTCAAGATGAATTGATGATTTTCATAAAACGACATTAAAATTCAATCACGAAAAGCTTAGAAATCGAGCAAAGAGACACCCGTATATTCCCATTTGAAAAAATAAGGTAGAGGCGTACAGGGGGTGAGAAATATCAAATTCAAAAGCATAGGCATAATAATATAAAATAATAGGATAAATTGATCTGAAATTAAAAACCGACGGGTGCGAGTATTTTCCCTTAATTCTTCGTACAAGAATTGACGAGTTACGTTATTTTTTTGGCAAACTGTATATGTCCACAATACTTTTCTGAGAGCTTGAACCAACCCAAAGGGTTCAACTGGACGCAGACAAATTTTCAACGTGATTTTTCTGAAATATAATCAAAATGGACGAACACTTCAAAACTTGAATTCTCAGAAAACCATCGATAATTCTTAAGTTTCAGCATAGTCCTACTGATCCAGTAGTTCATTCTGCGTAGAACGCCTCGACCATCACCAGACCAGACCATCGGGAGTAATCAACGAATAATGTATGCATATATTGTTATAGCGGGTTTGCATTAATCGAACAATCAGTATTTCTATTGAACGGCTCAATCAGAGCATCAAAGTAACCATTATCAACATAATATACCTAATTATAGTAATTCGTATTCAAAAGGTATGATGATTACTTCATCAATTATTTAAGACACACACGTATCGTTAGCAATTTCACATTCTGATGATTTTCATTGGATTTTCTTGTAAGGGTATAAGCTGTGGAGCTGAGATATAGGTGGAAATATTAAATATGCACCCTGCTTATCTTTTATGAACGCCTCATCGTCTATTAATGTTCGCTTCATAATATGCCTTCTATATCACATAGCTTATTCGGTTACATTCTAAACAGCACCTTTCATTGTTCACTCAATCTTCAACCTTGAAATAATTCACAAATAATTTTCGTTTCATTGGTAGTAAGAGGTAGTAAGAGGTTCTATTTTATTAACTCTCATGCTCTCATGGAACGTATTCATCCTAATAGAGTAACTTCATCTCAATCTTTGAATTATTCATGGATAATAGTTCTCTTCGTAATTGGATTTGGAATAAATGTTCATCATGCAGATTGCAGGCAGTGACAACCCAGTGTTTCCTGCACATTAGGATAAGGTATTGCAGGATGCGATGCTAGTGTCGTCAAAAACATTTCCATAATTAGGAATTCTATTTAAGTAGATAAGAATTATTATTATAATCAGTATGAAAATATGTTTTATAGTCATATACTGGAGTCCCGAAAAAAGACAACGAAAATTAAAGAGAAATGGTAATCATATCGGAATTTTGAATTAAGTAGGGCAAACGACATAGCGCTGTTTTCCTCCAATCGACGTACAATGCGATCAAATACGAATATACTGTTGCTAAAGTTCTTGTAATCAACATTCAGTATTATTGATAGTTCCATTGCATGATATACACGACAGATAATTGTCTTTTAGAAATTTGCTATGAAATATGCTATAACTTTCCAGTGTTTTGAGAAGGTGAATTGAAATTTTTGTAATTATTTACGTTACTAATGGTTTTGAAATTATACTCTACAGATCTTATAAACAAGTCGATTTTTTTAAATTGCGTTATGCTACGCGAATGACATAGTGATGTGAAAGGACATGGGTTGTAGAATATCTTTGGGCCTGAGTGGTCTAAATGACATACCGCATGTCTAGTTCAAACACACTCAACTCCTAATTTCGAAGAGGCTTAGGAAGAAAATGAATGAAAAATGAATATTTCAGTAGAGAAAAAAGAAAAGTAACAAAAAGATTCCCATAAAATTGGAGTCAGATGAAGAAAAATAACTCGTATCTTCGGACGAGAGAAAAGAAATTTTGGGTGCATATATTGAACAAACTAAGCAAATTATCCAAATAGCAAATAAGGTGATATTCGGTTAGAATGCTTTTATATGGGTGTATAGATGAAAAAGTGTAATGTGTCATTATACTCTCTGGGTGGGATAAAATGAATATATGCTCTCCATTTTCGTTATCATTGATTAGAAAACTATATTACGTTTTATTTCGAAAATGTCTTGTTTATATATAGCTGAAATGTACGAGTTGAAATGTTTTGAGGAGGCATATAATACTTACCCCTCAGTAATGACAATACCAGGCCGCATTGCATCCCAGATAGCACAAACGTTCTAGGAATATTCCTACAAAGTGAAAAAGAGGTATGTTGTAGAATATTCCAAGAAATATTTATGGGATATTCTCAAAACATTTACTGATATTCATAGAATCATTCAAGAGAATGTGCATAGAATGTTTTGTGACAATGTTCTAGGAATATTCCTACGAAGTGCAGAAGAGGTATGTTGTAGAATATTCCAAGGAATATTCATGGGATATTCTCAAAACATTACGAATATTCATAGAATGATTCAGGAGAATATACATAGAACGATTGAAGATAATTTTCCAATCACTTTCTCTAGCGTTGTGTTTTGACAAAATGGTGAAACTTGATGATTGATGAAGCAGGTTAATGCAGAATGCAGATCTTCAACTCGTGTTCGTAAACTGTGAAATATAAATATTATTGCTGGTTCATATACATACAAGGTAAGGTATGATTATTATGTTATTTAATATATATAATCTATTTTTCAATTAGTTTGTGAATAGCTGAATACATAACCTCTTTTTCAGGTGGTTTGCATTTTGGGTTAGTCATTTATTTTCTGGCATTTATTCATTACAATATTATTGTGACTTTATATGGTTTACGTTTTTGATGAAGTTCGAAAATCGATTTTGAAGTCACATTTTACTTTGCATAACTTAGTAAGACAAGATCAAGTGATAAAAAATTCTATCACTACCTACATGATTTTCTTGTAGAGTGATAGTTTGACTTTACATAACATAACTTTACAAAGTATAAGATCACCATCATGGCAAGAATGTATTCATCAAATTTTTATAAGAAAGTGAAAATCCAGACGGACATGAGCCTCAGTTATCTGAATATTACACCCTCGGTAGTTGACTTAGTTGAGAATGAGATCAGGACCGAAGATGATGTTGAATTGCACATGCCGGAATTGCAAAACCGAGTGCATGAGTTGAATGAGATGGAAAATATTGAGTTAATTAAGGAAGAAGAAGGTATGGACACATTTATGAATATTCATTCCCAATATTAGATTCTCTTCAAACAAAAACTAGCCATATTGATAACAAGGAAATGTTAGATTTTACAGTGAACATCGAGAGAAAAATGAATTATCTTGACAATAAATGAATATCTACCAGAACAAGTTTTGATCGATTTTGACGAAATTTCTTTCCGAAAAAATACGAGCCTTGAGAAAGAACCACAAAGGGTTCGAAACGTTGGCGATGTATCAAATAGGATAGAGAACAAATAAAGAAACTTGTCCAAATTCCCGCTATCATCATTTCACTGTTTACATCATGGACGCTACCAATAACCAATGTTAGATTTTATTTTTTTTATTTCATGTAATGTTTTTGAAGAATCAGTATCAGATATGTTTTTTTTCAATGTATATTTAATTTTTTTATTCCATGTTATGTTTTTGAAGAATCAGTTTTATGTTTTTTTCAATATATTATTTTACTTTTGTATTTATTATTTTATTAATTGAACCAAAATTCTGGAGCACATTCAATGAACGTTCATAGAATGTGCTCTCAATTCAAATTTTAACCTTCATAAAATATTTCTAGAATATTTCACGAATCATCTGTAAATATACTTAGAAAGTTCTCAAGAATATTCCTAGAATGCATGAGAATTATTTCACGAATCTTCTGTAAATGTACTTGGAAAGTTCTCAAGAAATATTCTAGGAACATTTATAGAATATGAAATTCAGTCCACTTTTAATGTCCATAGAATGTACCCAGAATATATTAAGTGTGTTTTAGGAATATTCTTGGAATATTCAAACATTCCAACAAGAGCTTCTATGAATATAATATGAATGTTCTTGTGCTATCTGGGATTAGAGGTGTTTTGGAAGTCCTGGAAAACCAAAACATGATCAGATTAGAATTGGCCGCAATGTCTCCTGACATGAATTCCATAGAGCATATATGGGATGATGTATCCAGAGCCGTTTTCACTCGAAATAATCCACCACGAAATTCACAAGAACTTATTGTGGCCATTACCGATTGATTATCTGCAGGAAATAATCAATAATTTAATTACCTATTGCCTATTGGAATACCTAGACGAGTGAATGCATTGCTAAGCAGCAGAGGCTCAGATACTGCATCATTGCATGTTTGTTTGCTCTTTACTGAATAAACTTCAATTTGTCTTTCAAATTTTATTTGTTTTTGAATTTTCTGATTCCTCACTTTTTGTTGTTTGAACTTCACACATAATTCTATAAGTTAAAGTATTAGCCTATTCGTTTTGAGATATTTCGTACTCCTGAGTAACTCAAAAGCTCGAAATACGGCATCCCATTGGCTGCGCACAAGCACTGGTACAGCTCAGGAGCTCGAAATACCGCAAAACGAATACAGTATATATGGAACTTCATAATTCTGTCAAATGAAGTTGATTCTATTTTATTTCTGTATAAGCCTTTCATTACCCTCGAATCCGAGGCTTAAATTTTTTTCAAAGTATTTAATCTCATAGAAAACTGTGATGCTGACATGTATCCAAATGTGAAAAAATTTCTCAGTATACCTACTAGCAACACTACCAGTTATAGCCTATTCGTTTTGAAGAGTTTCGTGCTCCTGAGTAACTCAAAAGCTCGAAATACGGCTTGCCATTGGTTGCACACAAGTACTGGAACAGCTCAGGAGCTCGAAACTCTTCAAAACGAATACTTTATTAGTGTGGCAACGTCAGAGAGGTCATTTCCCACTCTTATATGGCTCAAATCATGGTTAAGAGCTTCGATGGCAGAAGAACGACTTATTGGACTAGCACTACTTCATATCCATGACATTTCTGTTGATGTAGAGGAAGTCATCACAAGTTTTGCAAGAAGGAAAAATAGAAAAATTCCCTTTGCTATTAAGTTATACTTTATCAATTATTTTTCCCATTTAGTTTTTGTAATAAACCAAATGAACTTCTTGTTTGTGTAAGACCTCATCAGAATTTTATTTTGGTGATTTGTCTCCAAAAAATCAATTAGTGGGTAAGTAATCCACCTGTCCGGAACCCCCCCCCCCCTTCTCGAGAGCTGGATCCGCCAATGATTCACAAAGGTCAACGTTCGATGGTAGCGGCAACTGCGACCATTGCGATCGATGCGGCAATGTGAATAGTCCGGACTAGTCATATGGGTACCGCTTGGATTTACACCTATCTCCTCTCAAATCCTACGACCGTTCTGTTCTGATGGATCTATACTCCGTTCACGTAAGGTTGAGCCGTCGGTTGGCCATGGCAATTTGGCATATTTCACTGTGTATATTAAAATTTTAGGTTATGTTCTTTATTTTCTTGTCAGATTGATATGCAATGTTGTCAATATTGCATAGAGTTCTCTGATAACTCGCAAGCTCTTCGGATGAGGCCGGGTACATTTGGCAACGTTGACTTTATTTTACTCTATGACAGTAAATACTGCCAACTTCAGATAAATAAAGAAACGCCTACTATGTGTTCAACCTTTCGTGCACGGACTATACACATATCGTGACATATCTCCTTTCAAAGCCTACTATCGGGACTAATGCAAAAGATCGACCATGCGATCCTTCCGCTCCAAGAGCAGTCGTGTCCTATGGCCGCATCTGTTGCATTAGTCCTGGTCGTAGGCTATGAAAGGAGATATGTGTAAATCCATCAAAGCGGTACCCATATGACTAGTCCTCTTACTTGTCGCATTGCCGCATCGATCGGAATGGTCGCAGTGGCCGCTACCATCGAAAGTTAAGGTATAATCGTCCTTAGTTCGGGTCCGACCGCTTCAGAGGAGATAGCTTTACAGTGAACGACCAGAACAATTTCAATTGTCTCTGAATAGTTTGAGAGTCTAATAATTTTTTTTCATCTCACACTGAAAGACTATGTGTCTGCAAAAAACTGACAAAAAGGAGAAAAAATACTCAAATACCCATTTCAATCAATATATTTAAAGTACAATAATTTGGTACTCTAAAAGTAATTAAATAACAAACAAGCAAATATTACATACAGATAAATAAACTGATTCTCTAACTTAGCAAGCAATAAATCATAATAAATACAGCCTTTTTGGATTAAAACTCTTTATTAATTTACGACATTCCATTCAGAAGATCACTTAAGTAGGTTTCAGGAGTAGTAATGACATCCAGTAAACCTGAAAAAAAGAAATTATTTTTACAATATGAAACGATTTGTGTTTCTTTACACAGTTAATAAAGAAGTTTTTCGAATGATAAATAAAAACAGTTTTACATTGAATAGTTCTTACCTGTTACATCACAGAATTCAGCAAAAGAAGTACAAGGAAGTAATTCTTCTGTATACATGGCCAACAATTTCTCAGACTCCTTTATCAAGAACTCGTCATTGTGGCGAATAAAATCTGCCAATACATTTGGCCAGTTTTCATCAGAAGAAGACACATTCTGAAACAAAAAGAAATTGTTAAAGAAATCCTCTTGTTATGAATGAAATTAGTGTTGAAATTATAAAAAAAACTCGCTAACCTTAAAGAAATACTTGTATATTCCATCAATCAGACCATAAAATACCAAATAGGGTTTGTAAACCACATATTCCTTCTCCTTCTTATCAGACAGAGTTTTAGAGGGCCTTGTTGGATTGCAACACCTTGCCTGGGCAAGTACAAGTAACCTTCTCAGATGGGCTAATTTGTTATTTCTCCATTGTTGGTGTGAATGCAGCAGTATAGACATAGTTGCCCAATACAGAGGTCCCTCAGTCTCAAATGCAGATTCTACCCATCTTTCAGGACTTGCAGACTCAAGATAAGCCATAAGGGCACCTTCTTCTCTTCGTGCTACTCTAGTTCTGAAAACATTAGTATCGTAAAAAGTTATTCATTTTGCAGAGATTGGAAGACTTTCCAACACGAACCAAACTTAAAAAAAAGTTTATCCACGACTATTGCATAATCCACCCATTATACTTCGGCTTTTTCGGCCATAATAATACTCATTAATCACAAGTAAAATATAAGTATTTATTCACTGCTGTCAGATGCGTCATACATTCATCTTTAATATTATACTCTTCCAATTGATATTTCTTCAGTATTCTAAAGTACTCCAACTAACAAATTTGTGTATACTTTGTCAATCGAGGACCAAATCTACTTTTATTACATCATTTGAAGCAATTTTTATTACAAAAATATACAATGACAAGTTCTCCAAAAATTTCTCATGTGTCAACTTGATTTTTTTACACACTTGTAATAGAACGGTCTTGTCACGGTCGCCGAATGTTTAAATATATTCAGTAGTTGTGGGTAAAGAATATTATGTTACTAGCGTATAATGGCTGTTATTCGCTCGGAGATTTAGGCTTAACTTCACCTCGTGAATAACAGATATCATTATCCGCTCTTTGTATAATATACTATTATGGTACACTAATCAAAGAACATACATGAAAGAAAACTTACGTATTAATGACATATAAAGCGACGTGTATGAGGTATGGTATCATGTACATGTTACTTTGAGGACCGCCACCTCCAGTATCTTCATGGAAAGATTTTTCTTGTGCAAATCTCAACAGTAAAAGCTTGAGGTCGTGGATGGTGGAGATATGTCCAATGTCTCTGTGACTAGTGCTCTCTTGCAAGTAATTATTGTGCCGTGCTAAACAACTGTAAAAAAGAAGAAATGACACCACTTGAAATTTATAAGACGGATTATTGCTGAAATTTAGGCTCCTTTCATTTACAACATTAACAAAATTGAGAAATGAGAAGAGAGATAGAGCTACCTACCTCTCTCTCTCTCTCTCTCTCTCTAATTGTGACGTCAGGTGGGGAGCAAAGTCAGGCATTTTGTAGTTAGGAGTTTCTTTGAGATTTACTCATTTTTGGTGTTCAGAAAGAATAGAATCTTGGTTGAGGAAAAAATATTTAGATGAATATTATAATTGACCCTTGAAGAAAAATATTCCACTTTATAATGAGGAATTTTTAAATAAAAATTAAAGCCAATTGCGATAGTCCGTCGAGACGTCCGCTCGTTTGAAAGAATCTCGTTCATTATTTTAAAGCAGCGCTATAGAAATTTTTCTAAATATGGTCATTTTTCGAATATCAAGACGAAAATAATTTCAAACGGTTACTAAGTAGAATCAATTCGAATTTCCGGAAGCAATATTTTACTTGAAATTAAAGTTTATGCACACTTTTTGAATTGCTAGGGACAATATTGCCTTTGACATGTGTATACTATTACCAAAATTACGACACTGAGGTTTAAAAATTTTGGGAAGGCATGAAAATTTTGACGAAATTCGAAATATGAAAAAAAGGGTTTTGTTTGACAGAAAATTTATTTCTGATTTGAAGGTATTGAAAATATAATTGGCGCGATATGATAAATTCTCTGCCGATAGCGTTATTATATTATTTTCACGAAGTAAAGTACTAATTGTGAAGATAACCTCAAAATGGACAACATTGAATTCGAACTCCTGTAATCATTTCTGAAATATTTAAGGATTAGTGATAGGTTTATAAAATTTTTCCAAAATGAAATTGTCCTTTCTCCGTTATGCAGTAATTAAGTAATATACTAAATCTTCATTATTTGAGAATTGAAAGTATCTAACGTCTACTTTCTTCGACTTTCAATTATCATTTTTACAATTTGCTGCAGTACATTTAGGCATTTTTCGTTCTGGATAGTTTTATTTTGCTCCAATACACCACTACATATTCACCATTGAGGTGAAAGATTTCATAATCTCCACAAAAATTCCGAAAACTTTCAAAATAACGTACTTTGCCTGCTAATACCGTAATTTTGCCCCACTCCGGGTGACGTCATTGCGCGGTGACGGACGAAAATAAGAATAGTAAGTAGAATACCATGTTTCTTATATCATGCTCTAGAGCTTGGTTAATTACAGTGCGGTACTATTCACGCGCAGGAGCATCTCTATAGTCCGTTCACGAAAGTTTGAGGGCATAGTAGGCGTTTGTTTATTTATCTGAAGTTGGCAGTATTTGCTGTCATAACGTAAAATAAAGTCAACGTTGCCGAATGTACCCGATCTCGTACGACGAGCTTTCGAGTTATCAGAGAACTCTATGCAATATTGACAACATTGCGTATCAATCTGACAAGAAAATAAACAACATAACCCAAAATCTTAATACACACAGTGGAATATGCCAAATTGTCATGGCCAACCGACGGCTCAAACTTTCGTGAACTGACTATATGTTTATTTCTTACTCTGAGAACAAACAAGTATCACTTACCTAGCGAAAGCGGATTCCGCCACATGAGGCCCCCAAAGCGGCAGCAGCCCATTACA
Organism: Propylea japonica; assembly: GCA_013421045.1. Classification (NCBI taxonomy): domain Eukaryota; kingdom Metazoa; phylum Arthropoda; class Insecta; order Coleoptera; family Coccinellidae; genus Propylea; species Propylea japonica. The sequence continues at coordinate 23,315,957 of CM024244.1, forward strand.
TTTAGTGTTGGCGTTCTGCAACGCGGCAGATTCCCACTCATCTCTGGCTCTTGCCAGCCTGACAGCGTTCATGTGACAGTCGATGTGTACTATGTTGAAATGTGTGACGGTCGAGTAGCCCATGGTCTTGCGCGGCTTCGCCTCGAAGTCGTCGACGTTACAACGTTTTGTAAAGGTATAAATACCTAGAACTTTGGTCGGTTGGTACTTGTAACCCTCGCGGCAGATGCAGCAGACAAGGCCTGATTCTTCTCCTAGTTCCATCTCGATCTGTTGCAAGATGGCGCTCTTCGCCGTGACCTGAATCGACGAAAATGACTCAATATCAAAGAAAACAAAAAAAGCACCGACGTGAAGTCAGGAGCTTTTACGCGCTTGCTAATATTGTGAAGACGATAAATTATATTTGAATATCTTGAAGGCTATTGGTTTCATTCTATTCATTCATGAATTCATCTTTATTATTCAATTCTCAAACCACCTGCGGCTGACCGTAAACAGGCGAAAATTTAAACGCTCATATGAAAGATTTTCCTCTTTAATTTTTAATGCAGATTCCTTACGAAATTCTGCAGAAGTTTGCGCGTCATTATTGTCCTTCGAAATATTAAATTTCGAAATGATAGGATGTGTAGTTGAGAAAATATCGGTAAAATAAGGAAAAAATTCAAATGTCAATAACCCCGAAAGTACTGGATATTTAGCACGTTAACGAACTCAACCACGGCATTTGCAACACGAACTAATTTCAAATTTTCAGAACCCAAACTTCATCCGCTTGACCACGGATTCTTCATCAGTGAATCCAAGCGAGTAGGTTGATTCCAGTCCCGGTCCAGAATTAAAAAAATACAAATATTTGGGCAAAAAGCACCAAATCGAATATTTCGAGCGGTCCTTTTGACGTATAGAAGAGAAAACTGATTATTTTCGAAGGATATTCTTTCATTGATACTCCGTTCAGATATTATTGAGCACAAAGTAGGCCTTTGTTTATTTATCTCAGGTTGGCAGTGATAACTGTCATAACGTAAAATAAAGTCAACGTTGCCGAATGTACCCGGCCTCGTCCGACGAGCTTTCGAGTCGACTTTTTCGGATGACAATCCTATTGGAAGTGATGCAACGTCAAATAGAAAAGGCCTATATTCAAAAATTAAAATAATTACTGATTTTCTAGAAGATTTCATGAATATGTGAATAGAAACCACTTCAAGCAAAGCATCCACCATTTATCATTCCAGATATATCTTGATTCGTTTTGAGCATAAAATGTTTTTGTTCGGTGTTTCAGAACTTTTTCTTCATTTGACTCGTTTTATTCATTCGCATTTCTATTGGCTAATGAAAATGATAATTCTAAAAGATATTCACAATGCCATTAGTTTCCATCGTTCGAACAATGATATTTTTATTCAATTCAAGTAGTAATACTGTAATGTAAAATTTCAATCTTCTGTCGTTAGGTATTTAGAATTGTCTGAATAGCGTTCTCAATTCCTCAATTTTCAGATGTAAATTGATATTGTGAGAAATCGCGGTTTGTACAACTTTTTCGTGATGTTGACAACATTGCGTATCAATCTTACAAGAAAATCATAGAAGTAAAGGAAGTGGAGGGAGCCTAACTTTTGACAAGTGTCACGTAAACAAAAAAAAACACAAAACAAAGAAGGGACACACCAATATGGCCGACTTCGAACTTTTTAAACGTTGAATTTTATTATTTGTACCTCATTTCTGGTTCATTTTCTCTACAGTTTGTAGTAGAAAGATATTAAGTGTTAGATAAAAAAGGTTTATTATTCAGTGAATGGGTGCTTTAATGAATCCAAAAAATTCCCGCCACAAAGTTGCCCATACAAATATGGCCGTTTCATGTGACACTTTCGCATTAAGGTAAATATAAGATATGCTCCCTCTCCTTCCTTTACCTCCATGAAGAAAATAAACAACATAACCTAAAATTTTAATATACACAGTGGAATATGCATCCATGGACTACTTTTGGCTCAATAATATCCGAACAGAGTATACTTAGTAAAAGCGACTCTTAGCAGAGCCATTGTATAACTCACCTGTCCTTTGTCATTCGTCTTCATCCCCAACTGTCCTAATTGTTTCTCCCGCATGGCCATCGCAAGTCTCTTCTTTTCCGACCTAGTAAACTCTCTCACCTCCTCGATCCTCTTAGCTACCGTCGGATTGGTGCAAAGAGCCTCCAGAAGGTTCTCCGCCAAAGATCCAACGTGCTCGTCTGAGGACACCTGTTCCAGTCGATGTATGATCGGTATGGTATCTGCTGAAGCTATGGCCAGCTGTGAATTCTCGTGACTATGCGCCACTCCAGTCAAAAATCTTAAAATGTATTTGAGGGCCGGTCTAGAGATGAACTCCTTGAGCTCGTCGCTGTCAGTTCTCAATAAGGTTGGTTTTACACAAGGGGCGTGCATGGTGATGTATTCTAGGGCGTCCTTTACTACGCCCAATTTGACTATGTAATCCTTAAGGGTGTTTCCGGTTGGATTTCTTTCTATGCTGTTGGTGAGCGTGCAGAACATCTCCAGTTTCTGTTGATCTTCCGGAGTGTGTTCGTAGTCATACTTGTTGAAATCGAGAATCGGTTTGAAATGATTCAGGAGTATCTCCATCTTCTCGTCGTTGGCATAGACCAGTGCTGCTAAAACCCTGGTCAGATGGGCCAATACAGTCTGATTGTTCTTCACGCAAGAATGGCCGGTAAAGGATATCAAGGATTCTATGTATTCCGGACCGCCGAACGTTTGTGAGAACTTGACGAAGGTTTCAAGAGATTCACCGGTAGCTTTCGACAGGATTGTCTCCATAATCTGGAAGGTTGTTGCTTACGTTATTGTATATCCAACAGTTTGACTTGTAACAAATTCAACGCTTTCAGAAGGGACATTTGACACGGTACCGATAAAAAAATATCTGAATTTATTGGAAAAAAATATTGATTGATTGATAGTATTTTTAAATGAGTGGAAATTCACGTATATAGGACTAGTTCACATAAAACGACTGAATCAAGAGTCCCACAAGGCGCAGTCCTTGGAATGTTATAGAATCTCCTATATGTTACGAATTTGTCCAAGGGCTTTGTATTATACAGGATGTTTCATCATAAACTGGACAAACATATATTTTCGTGTAAAGGACATCGGGAGATCATTTTTGCCTTATAGAATATATCCCGTTTTCGAAGCATAAGCGAGATACAGTGTGTCAAACGTCATTTTTGAGCAAGATTCTTATGAGTGTGGTCAGTTATGTATAATACTTAAAGTAACGGTTTTTGATCAAATCTCAGTATTTTTGGGTCCACTATTCAGAAAAGTTGACGAACTCCGAAAAAAAAATTACAAAATGGCAGAAGAATTGCAATATTCCAAATTTTTTTTAGCGGTTGTCAAATTGACTTTTATTTTCTGAATGAACACAATTTTCTAAGAATTTCTGTGAAAAAATTTTTTCAAAAATCCAACACAAATTTTTTTTTACATGTCTACAGCGATGAAAAAATTTCACTCGAAATGGATGAAATTATGTACAATTGTGCTTTTTGAATTATCAATCACGAATATAAAAACAGAATTGTAAAATATCGAACGGTTTCGTTACTACAGTCATTCAAATGTATCGTTCAGACCTCTGAAATAATGAAAAAAAATTTGTTTTGAGTTCTAGAGTCGAAATAATTAAATTATTGACATGTCCAAACATTCTAGACGAATGTATAGAAAAAAAATCAGTGAAACTTAGTTGGGACTCGAACCGACGTAGGTATTAAATAGGGAAATAGCACTGTTCTAAGGATAATAATATTCGTTGCCAGGCAACGGTACTTCGTAGTTCATAGAGTTTGACTACTGGCTAAATTATATTCACTGAAATTCAAATAAATGTCCAACTCTATGAACTACGAGCTACCGTTGCCTGGCAACGAATATCAATATCCTTAGAACAGTACCATTTCCCTATTTAATACCTACGTCGGTTCGAGTCCCAACTAAGTTTCAGTGATTTTTTTTTATACATTCGTCTAGAATGTTTGGACATGTCAATAATTTAATTGTTTCGACTCTAGAACTCAAAACAATTTTTTATTATTATTTCAGAGGTCTGAACGAAACATTTGAATGACTGTAGTAACGAAACCGTTCGATATTTTACAATTCTGTTTTCATATTCGTGATTGATAATTCAAGAAGTATAATTGTTCAAAATTTCATTCATTCCGAGTGAAATTTTTTCATCGCTGTAGACATGTAAAAAAAATTTGTGTTCGATTTTTGAAAATTTTTTTTCACAGAAATTCTTAGAAATTTGTGTTCATTCAGAAAATGAAAGTCAATTTGACAACCGCTTAAAAAAATTTGAAATATTGCAGGTCTTCCGCCAATTTGTAATTTTTTTTTGGGAGTTCGTCAACTTTTCTGAATAGAGGACCCAAAAATACTGAAATTTGACCAAAAACCCTTACTTTAAGTGTTATACATAACTGACCACACTCATACGAATCTTGCTCTAAAATGACGTTTGACACCCTGTATCTCGCCTATGCTTCGAAAACGGAATATATTGTATAAGGCAAAAATGGTTCTCCCGATGTCCTCTACACGAAAATATATGTTTGTCCAGTTTATGATGAAACACCCTGTATATTTGCAGAAGATATTCTTTTAATGGCGCAGTCCTTGGAATGTTATAGAATCTCCTATATTATATGTTACGAATTTGTCCAAGGGCTTTGTATTGTATATTTGCAGAAGATATTCTTCTAATGAACAATAAAAGGGCAACTATCAAAACCCCTCGATATGTTTGACATTTCGCTCATGACATTTTTTCGAAATTAATAAAAACAAAATTGTGAATGCGTATAACAATTGGGAGAGTTTTTGGACAACATTTCATCTCTAATGGAATAAAGTATCAAACAATTTGTCTTTCAGAAAGAAAATAAGTAATTAACGAGGAAAAATGTTTATATGCAGCTCCAAATCAATAGTTAACTGAACTACCAATTCCATCATACCCTGATTCTCTGTGATTTCACGCAAAGAAATTTATTGCTCTATGAATCATAGCATACCTCTAGTAATTGTTCGGTGATTTGTCCTTGAGCAGCATCTGACTCGCATTCTAAACATAACTTCAGAGTTCTCAAGAAGACTTCCATAGCTCCCAGTTCAGGCTGGATGAGCACCTCTTGACATTTGGAAACTTTAACACTGAGCCTGAACAATTTCAAAAGAACCTGAACCAAAGTTCTCGCTCTCCAGATTTTCTGAATGGCTCCAAGCCTCTTCACCATCACCTTGAAATGAGACATCGAGGTCATTATAGTAATGTCATAACATAAATTATGAGCACCTACCTTGATTCCGTCGCATTTAGCCAATACGTTGGCCATTTTGTAAACTTCTTCGTTGTTCACTGCCCTTTCAGTCTTATTATCTAAGCTCTCAATGAATTCTTCTGTCGCATCACCCAGTAAACCCCTCATTCGATAGACAACACGCATTGCGTCATGATCTCCCCCTTCTGCCAACCAAATCTAGAAAGAATTAAAAAGTTATTATTGAACAGGTAAAGAGTATCTTTTTTTCAATATTCCAACTGAATTTTTAATGGTTCCATTTACACTATGGCCACAAAATTTTACATGAAGCTCATAATGAGCATCTTACATGTGGCACAATGTTTCATTTCGAGGGGTTTCATTTAGTCTGAGATATTGGGGAACAAAAATTTTGAATAGCCATATTTTATGTAACACCCTGTACGATTTGACTGGTTAACGAACTTAACCGAGCCATTTGGGAACCGAACTCACCCTGAAAATTTCAAGTCTCTAGGACAATCCCTTCGATAGTTGTTGAGGTAACGAGCAGCCAGACGGTCCCACGGACAGGAATTGACCACGAATTTGTCATCAGGGAGTAGAACCCTATAGTTTGAGACCACTTTCGACTCAAATATCGTGAGAACCAAGGGAAAGAAGTAGAAATTCTTGTTCTTTTTGAATTTCTGGAGGTTATATGCCTTGGGGAACACATCCCTAGGCAATGTGTTCCAGAGCCTCGATGTTCGTTGGATGAACGAGTCTTTGAAAAGGGATGTTCTGCAGGTCTCTAAAGTGACCACATAGGGGTGCGAAGATCGAACTTGACGTGTCAGCCTGAAAGAGACTGTCAAAGGAGGATCGATTGATGATATTTCAGAAGAGCATCGTCCATGAAGCTATCGATAGAATTGAGACAGATCGCCAACCCTTCTCTGGTGTTCCAGAGAAGTGAGCGATTTAGTGAGCGATGCATCACCGACGAGAAAAATTGCCCTTTTTTGGACAGAATCCAACAGCTTCAGAACATGTTTAGGTGCCGCACCCCAAAGATGGGAACAGTACTCCAAGAGAGAGCGGATCTGTTTTGGGATGCACTTTTAGCGATTGATCTCACGTGATTTTTCCAAGAAAAGTTATTGCTGATAGTAACACCAAGCATCGAGATGGATGACTTCCGAGGTTATCGTGTTCGCGGCCGGACAGAATTTCTATAGACCACGGATTTTTCATCAGTGAGTCCAACCGACCCAAAATTTGAAAAATACAGACTTTTGGCCAAAATAATAGCACGTTGTTTCCCAAAGAACAAGTACGCAAAAATCTACAATGCTTCGGAGAAAAAATTACCTTTTTGTAGACGTCTTTAACTGCCAGATCCAAGCTCATGATCTTGTTATTCACCAACAGTTCCATGCCGTTGTCGTCTTCTAGCAGGGCGACCAACTCGCAATCTTGACATATCTTGTTTTTGACGTCTCTCATCAGTGGACCCAGGCCCGGTTCCATGCTGGAGTACGGGTTCCCAAGCATGCGACCTTGCAAGAAGTCCTCCTGTTGCGGATCTTTCTCAAGTGTGAGGAAGAATTCGCTGACGTCGTTCTCTTCTGGGTAGATCGTGGAGCAGAGCCGTTCGAATATGAAAACGGGGGTTAGGATGTCCTGCAGGCTGCATTTCTCTACAGTCTTTATGCAGACTGCCATAAAGGCTTTCGTTTCCTTCTGGGTACCTGGAACGAAATGAATTGTTGCAGTTGTTGCCTTGGATATTAAGAGTGTTTTTTATCTGAAGAAAGTTTCAAATTGCAGATTTTTTCCTAAGATTAAATGAAACACATAATTTGGATTCATTTTCAAAAACTTTTAAGTGGTAATAGAAGTTTCCGCAGAAAACTTAGAGTTGCCTTCATGCATTTGTTATGCAGCCAAGTAGAATATGTTTATACGCGCGAACAATATTCCGGCGTTGCAAACTCGTGCCGTATGTTTATTCCCTATTGGGTTAATTGGTCCCTACTCTGATAGTAAAGGCTTGCGTGTTACGGACAATTCTGTCAGTTTGACAACACCGACTGTTAGTGTTTAGCGTATATTCCGTAAATCAACCGATGCAACCAGACTGGTTGATAATATTTTGACAGCGGTCATCTCTGGTTGTTTTGGTTGAAATTTATTTACGGAACGTATTTCGGTTGGTGTGTGACTATTTAGGTTAGGTTCAACTTCAAATAATTTTATTCATTTAGAATTTAGTCCACAGGAACTGGAAGATGAAAATGATAATCAACAGAAGAAGGAATCATTTGGGTATACAAAAAAGAAATGTTCTTATTCAACCAGATATTGTTCCCACTTAAAAAATTGAAAAGTAGAGTACATTTTATCCTGCTTTTTCGACCATGAAGTGAATAATTGTCAGTTTAGTTATTTTGATATTTGCAATAAAAAATAGGGTACCTACCTACGAATATTTTTTTTGTAATGAGAAAAAATGCATTGATAAGATATATATTTTAATAAAATCAGAAAATAAATCGACACGACATAAAATGAAATAAATATTCAATCTAATTTAACAACACAAATCACAGCACAGAACATAAAATATCACAGCTAGCACAACGATTTAAGTCCAAAATAACTCATGATATTCGTGAAATAACTTATATCCCAAAAGACAAAAACAATAACAAACCAAAGAAACCGAACAAAATCCTTGGTTGTTCTGGTACCTGAATATTACCGCTTTTTTCTGTAACCGGGTTCCGTAAATAAACTGTTCGCGGAAACCAACCGAGAATATCATATTTACGGAACAGAAAATTACCAACCAAGTTGATTTACGGAATATAACCTTAGTTTTTTGATGCGAAGTGTTTACATTTTCATTTCAATTTGACGTTCATAAACTGGATTATATTACTAATTTGGTGGCAGTTTACTGTTGTTTAAAGCTATCCAGTAATTACAGCTAGGGCAAAATTACGAAAATATTGTATTATGTTCAGGAATTGGAAAAATGCAAATCTAACCTATTGTTTACTTCGCCTCAGTGCGGCAGTGAAATGCTTTCCATCTCACTCTAGAGCTTGGTTGATTACAATGCAGAAGGGCGCGCAGGGGCATCTCTATAGGCGTTTTCGAAAACTTACTCAGGGTTACTAACTTGATCCATTATTTCATGTGAAGGATCTACTCGGATCACTGACCCGGGTTCTAAGTTTACGAACACATCAGGTTTAGGATTTGAAGTGAGTCGTATCAAAAACATAACCAAATATTTAAGGGTTTATTTTTTCAGTCCCAGTTTATTTTCTGATTGTCTCTAGCTTTGCTTGCATCTATTGGCTTTTGTAAAATATTTCTTATAATTTCTGGTGTGTCCTTCCATGTTAAATGTTAAATTTGAGTACCTATTTTAAAGAAGTAGAGAATTTATTTTTTCAGTTCCACTTTATTTACTGATTGTCTCCAGCTTTGCTTGTATTTGTTGGCTTTTGTAAAGTCTTTCTTATAATTTCTGGTGTGCCCTCGCATGTTCAATGTTATCTTTGAGTTCCTATGTATAAGAAGTAAAGAAGGCTTTAGCTTTAAGGCAGAAGGATCTGCATACAAGTTATAAATAAGTTGTTTCACATTATTTCCTCAGCTCATGGAACCACACATTTTACACTGAGCCAAATTATCTTCTCTTTTCATAATTTTTAGGAATAGAATATATGAAATTACCGAGAAAAGATTAGAAGACTTATTCCCGCCTTCTTCAAATACAAAATTGAAATGCAGTTTCATGCGGTGTTTCTACAACCCTACTCCCGTGTAGTGTTACGATAGATCAACCTGAGTCAATGATCGAGTTAATAGTACCGTGCTTTCCGAAAAACGGGTTGGATGTTCGGGTTAGGTAAGTGAACGCGAAGGTTAGGGATCAAGTTAACCCGAGTAAGTATCCAAAAACGCCTTATGTTTGTTTCTCACTCTGAGGAAGTATCAGTGCCTCCTCTTGTAACTCTAAGACGCCCACTTTCTTGTCAAAGAATTTCAATAATATTTTCAGATAATTGAGGCTCTATTTCACTGATGACAAGAAAAATTTTATCCTCTGGTTCAGGAATCTATTGTGGATCATGCTTAAGACATAGTTTTTCACATAACCCCGAAGAAGACTTCACCGTTTCTGGAGATTATTCATCAGGAAATTTTTGTCTGAATAAATCAATTGTATCATATGCAAATTGAACCTTCCATGTCTTCAGTGCCTTGTGAAAAATACACCATGATGTGAACCCATCAGCACCAAGAAATGATCAAAAAATACCTTCGATCAAAGCAAATATGGACTAACCTGTCGTCATTTCTTCCAACAGTTCCAGTAACTTCTCTTGTGTGTCGTCGATCAGTCTGGTTCTCTGCACAACCAGTCTTCTCAAGGAAAGGTATCCATCAAGAACGTCCCCGACCAGTTTTCTCTTGTTCTGCCTTCTGATGGCCGGATCGTCTAGGAACGAAGCCATCAGCTCGGTAAGCTGATTCAGGGCGTATCCTTGCGTGAGATCGGACGTCAAGGTCGTCTCCTCCAATTTGTGCAACTTTTTGATCTCGAGAGTTATTAATTGGGCTAGTATGGTGAGCACGCCCTGTAAGGTGAGGTACTGCTTCCAGGGTGACTGCGTAATGAGACCCTGGTAGAGTGCGAGGAACTCCGCCGCGCTCTCACCGGCCACGCAAAGATCTGGAAGCCAGCACGTCAACAGGATTAAGATCTGTAACAAAATATCGGTTTATTAGATGTATTCTGCTTTTCATCTGTAAGTTACGATACTGTAGCGTACGATTGATCTGTAACTGACCGACTTACAGATTCGTAAATAATGCAATTCTGGAATGGTTCCTGTAACTATCTTAGGGGTCGTTTATACTGGCCCGTAACTTATTCCCTTAACTTATGCCCTTAAATTATGAATGAAAAACTTCTAGGTAAGGGAATAAGTTAAAGTTCGAGTATAAACCATAGCATGAAATTTCTATGTTTCAATTCTTAGGGTAAGGGAAAAGTTAAAGTTACGGGCCAGTATAAACGACCCCTTAGTTACAGTGTCACTTTTGAACTACTTATCGATAAACATAACCTTCAATAGTAAGATTTTATCATGGAACTTTATGTATTTGAAGTAAATGGTTTGATTTGAATTGTTTCTTTCATCTAATAAATTGAAAACAGGAAAGAAATATTTCTTGGTTAAAATTGCTGTAGAGCATTTATTAAGTTTTAGTACATTGGTTCTTCAATCTGAACATGTTCACAAACTGAGCGCATTCGACATTTCTTCAATCTGAACATTTTCAGGACATCCGGCATTTCAATTTTCAATTTCATCTGATCACGCAACCTTTTCCTTCCAATTCTCATGAATTTCCTATTCTAAAAAAAGAATGATTTTCAGGTAATGTATATTATTGAACAACGTTTTACCTGTTATGATTTTCTTCTGATTACAATTCAATAAACAAAGACATATTATTGTTATTCATCGTGAATCTCTTATATTAAAATGTTGGTGTTCTCACTAAAATAAACAAACCATTCAACGTAACCTCACAATATGTCATTCGATAAGGCTTCTGATCACCTGCTGAGTACTGGTAAATATTTAACGATTTCTGTAAGCTACAGATCCCTTAAAGAGGTCCAGAATTGTAATTTTCCTGTAAGATTATGAAAGGTTACAGATTGGCTTACAGATGAAAGCAGAATACCACCATAAGGCATCAAATGTTATACCAATTACTATAAGATCTTAATCAGTATTATTACTAAATAGACATCAATTTTTTTTTAATTTGGTCGGATTCGCCCGATATCATCACTTTCATCGCATTTTGGAACGCAGGGAAGAAAATATGTACCAAAAATATGCATCATAACTGGATCTTAGGTAAAATATGCAAATACCGCTTAATATTTCTTAAATATGAAAATGCATATAATCCAGTCTCTACTAATGACAAACCAAAGAACTATCCTGTGATATAGCCGTACGCTAAATAAATAAATATATAAACATTCACCTCTTTCTTCCGTTCATGACTGGTACACATAAGCTCAATGATTCCGCAAGTCACGTGTCTGGCCAGTCTCGATATTGGATTGAACATGATGGTCTCCAACCATCGGCTTTCAGTCAGATTGATGTTTACACGCGATTGCTTCTTCAATTTCAAGTTCATCTTCCACTTTCTCAGATACTTTTCTTGGATGTAATAGGCTCTGACTTCATCCTTTGTTGCGGTTGATGGCAGACCAGCAGCTTGGTTGGTTTCTGTAGGTAGGCGGGCCTTCCACTTCGCGAATGTTTGGTTGGGATCATCCTTCAGCCACTTGTCCACCATAATGGTTATGTCTGTAAGACCCTTCTGTCTGGTAGTGGTTGAATTAGTTTTATCCTGTCAAATAATTGAGCTTGGTAGTCTTAAAATGAACAGATCTTTCTTTATGTAATGAATGTATACTTGCGAGTCATATACCTATAAAACTATATACTGCTAACGTGAAATGAAAGTTGAAGCAAAAGCAAAAGTCTTTTCCAATAAGAGGTGTTATTTTGAATAGCCCGCTATTTCAGTAGATGTCACGTTTGAAGCTGTCATTTTTTGGCATTTGACAAGTAGTAACTAAGCCATTGATAAAATGGAACGATACACGCTTCAAGAACGCATTGAAATTATTAAAATTCACCATAAGAATGGTGAAAAATTGGCAGAGACGGTTCGTAAAACTCGAACATTTTTGGGTCGTCGTGAAGCACCCTGTCGAACCGCAATAAAGAAATTGGTGGAAAAACTCCAGCTGTTGGGACAAGTTAGTGATATAAAGAATAAAACCCATGCACGTCGCTCAAGAACAGTCCAGAATATTGCTGCTGTAGACGAAAGTGTTGAAGAAAACCCAGGTTTGTCCATTCCTCTTCGTTCCTTGGAATTAGGCATTCCACAAACGTCATTATACTGTATTTTGCATAAAGTTTGCATAAAGATTTGGGTCTTAAGGCTTATAAAGTTCAGTTAAAACAAGAACTCAAGCCGGCCGATCATTAACAACGTCGTGTCATTGATCTTTTGCGGCAAAAGTTTCCAGACCGTGTTATCTCTCGAAGAGGTGATCACAATTGGGAACCAAGATCTTGTGATTTAACACCATTCGACTTCTTCCTTTGGGGCCACGTGAAAGAGCCAATAGCCCAGCGTCGATTCAAGACCTCAAAGATGGAATTCGTGAGGCTATCGATGACATAGGGCAGCCACTTTGCGATTTGGTTATAAAAAATTTCATTAAAAGGATATTGTCCATTTGGCTGATGTTATTTTCCACTATTAACGGCATAGCTTCTTCTTCATAATGAAATATTGAAAAATGACATTTTTCTTTGTATATCAAAGTAACAGCTCTTATTGGAAAACCCAATTTCCATTTCCGATGGCCCTTTCAATCATCTGCTCAGTGCAAAATAGAAATTTGACAAGACGTGAAAAATTGAGGTTATGATTTTCATTTATTTCTAGGAGGATAGAAGAGAAATGGAGATGACATTGTCCATTAAACTGTACAAACTAATCGAGACCGGAGTGGGGACAAGATTTCGACAAGCCACGCCCCCATAGCACCAGTTTCTCAGTAATCTGCGTTACTCCGTATTTTGTACTGAAGTAAGTTGGTGCTAGCCATCCCCACCACTTTGACCCAGTTTTCTTTCACGATGTCATCTCCATTTCTCTTCTATCCTCCTAGAGTTATTTTCATTCCACAAGTCATAATTTAAACTATTCGAGGTTATGTTTTGGCGCCCGCACAGTGAATTCATAGGGCCATTGTACCACGTGATCGCTGCTTCAATTTGTAATAGAGAAGTGGATTCATGTTAGCGGTATAGAAGTACATAAGTACATGTTGTATGTCAAAAAAAATGTTTGGATTATCAAATCAGTGAAGCAACTAGTCGCGTGCTCAATTTGGTTTTATTTTATTAATACTGTCCAATGTTTCGCTGTTTTATAATCGAGGAATCAATTTCGGTTTACTTTCTGTTCTCACGTACCGATAATGTTCGTTTATGACAATTCTTTAAAACATCCACATACCTTGCTCTTCTTCGAGTTGGCTTCAGGCGGTTTCATGAGATTGTGAAGAATCTTCAGGCACGGCAAAATAACCGATTCCATAATGGACGGATCCTGTGGATTTTCGCAAGCATCTAGAAACAGCTTCATCATACACTTGAGCTTCAGCTCCCAACTGTTGTCGTCTCTCTGTACCATAGCCCCCAATAAGTCGATTTCGTGCTTTATGCTGGTGCTAAATTCCAGACTATTCACGTCGCTACCCAAAAACAGATTGAACTTCTGAATTATCAGACTGCAAAGCTGCTTGGTGGCTCCTTCATCGTCTGTGGTCAGCACGCACAGCAATTGTCTCACTTCTTCTTGGATCTGAGGGCTTCCCCTTCTCAGGTTGTTACATACCAATTCTTCTATTAATTGCTTAGAGCATAGGTTCTTTCTAGTCTTTGGATTTGTCGCCAAAGCTCTAAGCAATGTGAGACAATGTTCTATGGTTGCCGAGCAACAGCCGTAACACTTGGTGCGAATACAAGGATCTGCAGGGACGAATTCACAATCTTCTTGATCTTCGGTTTCCTTCAGAAGAGGAATCGATTTCTGCAGATCGACATCTCTGTGCTTGCGATCGTATGCTACGATTTCCTTTCTGGAAACCAGTACTTTCTGAATGATCTTGCTCAGGTCTTCGAAAGCAGTTTTACACTCGTTGCAGTACTGCTGTGCTAGAGCTTGAATGGTCCTGTTCACCTGAAATGAAGAGTTTTATTTTCAAAAACATCACGCAAAACTCAAAATAGTTACCTTAAGCTGAGAGGATACTACAGGAGCGGCTGCTGCAGCCTGGTTAGTAGGGGCAGTGGCAGCAGAAGTGGTTTCTTCGACTCTTCTGTCGCTTCGGTGATCAGAAACCCTCATGATGAGATTCTGGAAAAACACAACCAGTTTATGAAATTATTCAGAAGAAAACAACCAACACTAACCTCCAGAGTCGGTTTGTTGGCGATCAACTGTTTGTAAACTCTGTCAGCTTTCTCCAACAATGTGTTGATGTTAGAAACGGTTTTCTTTCTGTCCTCATCATTCTCTATCGGCTCAATGGCACAGCAAGGCTTGGCAAGCAATGTAAAATCGAACTTTGCGTATTTACAGAATCCACAAGAGTGGCAAAGGAAAGGATCCTTTTCATCGTAATTAATCGCTCTATAAAAAGAAGAAAATAGCCAATATGAATATTTTCTAACATTTGAAAGTATGTTTAAAACAATGGGTATGGAATATTGAAATAACAATAAATCTTTTATTCAAAGTGTGGATTGGATTTGAAATTATACTCCGTTCAGATATTAAGTAGGCTATGGAAATTTTAAGTTATGTTGTTTATTTTCTTGTCAGATTGATATGCAATGTTGTCAATATCAAGAAAAAGTTCCATAAATCGCGGATTTCTCACAATGTCAATTTACATCTGAAAATTGACAAATTGATAATGCAATTCAGACAGTTCTAATTACCTAATGAGAGAAGATTGAAATTCTACATTGCAGGTTTATATTCAATAAATGTGAATTGTAAACAAGATAACCTCTCCTGGATCTCGTGAATCGAAAACGCGTCCACATAACTAAATATACGCGTGGAACGGCAAGCCTTCTGGCTACGTTAGGCCTGGCAACGTTGCATTGAAACTGGCAAATTATTCTCAATACTGCCAACCTAAGATAATAAAACCAAGGCCTACTTTGTGCTCAATATTATCCCAACGGAGTATACATAGGTATAGTCCATTCACGAAAGATTGAGCCATCGGTAGGCCATGAAAATTTGGCATATTCCACTGTGTATATTAAAGTTTTAGGTTATGTTCTCTATTTTCTTGTCAGATTGATACGCAATGTTGTCAATATTGCATAGAGTTGTCTGATAACTCGCAAGCTCGTCGGACGAGGCCTGGTACATTTGGCAACGTTGACTTTATTTTATGTTATGACAGCAAATACTGCCAACTTCAAATAAATAAAGAAACGCCTACTATGTGCTCAACCTTTCGTGAACGGAGTATAGGTGCGTTTGAAAGAACAACCCTGATCATCAATGAAAAATTTAATTTGTAGCTTACCGGCATTTATGACATTGGAATACATTTTCCCCGCAGGTTGCACAAACACCAGGGTTTGCTGCCACGGCTGCGCTACATCTAGGACATTGCAACGTTTCGCTGGATGCCTGGATATTTTCATAGAAATCGGCGTACTCCACCATGAAATTGCACGCGACTATAGGCAGCGGGAACTCTATCTTAACCTCAGTTTGACCGGACTGCAATGTCACCTTCTTCGCTTTATGCCACAAAGCTGGCTTATTCTTTAACTCTACAACAGCGTGCACATTTCTGTTGTTATAGTAGATATTAATAGTTCTGACCATTTTTGTTCTCTTCAGCTCTCCTATTCTGACTGTGATCTTGCTTATAGTATGGCTACCGAGCAGTTTTACAATCTGCGTAGTGGTGGTGAACTTAGAGTCCACTTTAATGGAACTCAGCTTAATGGCAGAGAAAGGCACCTCGGGATTGTTGCAAACCAGACAAGGGTTAGATTCGAGATAATACCCCTCTAATTCCACGAACTGGCTCATATGAGCGTAAAGGTTTGCATTTGGATGATGAGCAAGTATCTTGTTTTGGGCTTGAAGCACCGAAACGACATTCTTGATGTATTCTTCAGTCTGGGTAGAGTTCGGATTTGTTTGGATGAATTTCAGCGAGAAATAGCCTAAAAGATCAACGAATTGCACAGCTTTTCTACCATAGGAAGGTAGTAGGGGCCATAGTTGCCATAACAGAGACAGTTGAGATTCTTGATGCTGCTTATTCGAATTCCTGAAAGAAATATACAAAAAAATTCAATCTAAGGAGCACTAAAAAATTAGAATAACTTACTTGTACACAGACAGGACCAGAGCGTGCGCCTGCCATCGAACTTGCGTAACGTTGGTCTCCAACATAAAAGTCTTTATGAATCTTGCAAAAGTCTCTCTTGACACTAATTTGAGCACTTGTTCCACCAGAGCTAGGCAATTTGATTCTTCGAATAGTGCCTCTGCGGCAGAGTCATCGGACTTTTCTCTTTCCTTTCTCTGCGCTGACGTTTTGCTCTGTTCGGCTTTCTTCATATTACCTGCGCTCATCACTATGGCGCATTGCAGAAGGTGAAGGACGGTTGGTGCCACGCCTTCGTCTAGTAAAAAGCTGACCTGCAGAAGATAGGCCAGAATATCTTCGTTGTGCAGGCAAAACTTCTGCCAGTTTCCTGTTCTGCTAACCGCTATCTCCAGACAGGCCTTCAGGTGTTCCATCAGTTCAACTAGTGAATCATATGGTAGGGAGAGTGAATGTTGGACTTCCGTTTCTGGCTGGTAACCTCCTTTGGCACAGCACTGTTTTACGCCTTTGATATGAGTGTCTAAAGCGTGTAGGTCCCTAAGTTGTCTATATTTGTCTTTGCTGCCGCAGATGAATAACAGCAATTTCCGAATCTGTCTTCGAACGAAGGGTGCTTGGAAGGTCATCATATATTCGCACAGATGTCGATACCAGCTGTTATCGAAAGCTTGCGCGATGGGTTCGGCTACTTCTGAGTGCTTGTGTACCTGATATGGCAGTCTTAATGCCATCTCCGTCACCAAATGGGGGTATGTCGAGAAAACATCAGACGCATGCTCTTTAACGAACTGCTTGAGGAAGAACGGAGTCATATCTGGTGGTGGATGCGGCATGTGTTCCTTCAAAAGATTTCCAGTAACAGTAGGTGCAGCTTCTTCTTTTTCCGTGTTTTTCCAATATTCCAATAACGACTGAAGAAGTTTGCTGCAAAAACTTATTATTTCTGCCTGATGTAAAACTGTAGCAGTTGTTCTAGAAATGAATATGGTATTGTCTGGATTTATAGGTTTGGATGAACCCGAGGAAGACGACGTCTTACATCTCGACATCAGCACGCTTAGTAACCTCATCAAAATCAATTGGACTTCTTTCTGTTTGTCTCTTTGGATATAACACGACACATCAGACATATTCAACTGGAGTTCATTCAAAATTGTGCTCAGTAAAAAGTTAAGACAAGCTCTGTCTCTTTCCAAATGACCATCAAGTTCGAGTGTAAGTTGTAAGACCACTTGCAAGAAAGGTATTGCCCTCACACCTTCCACATTCTTCAGTTTCGGCAAGTATTCGGTAAGTCTTTCTAGTAATTGGAGACGTAGAATATGAAGTCTACCACTATTCTCTGAATCTATCTCTGAGTCTACATCAACAGGGGAATTATCTTGTTCGACAATGGTTGAATTCAGGACATTGGGTGTAGAACTTGTGTCGGAACGAGATACTACGGTCATTTCTTGCATGTTATCCCCGTAAGCAGAACTTCTACCCGATACGTTATGCTCTCCGGTAATACTTTCCACGCCGCTACCACCACTCTCAGAACCAGCGCTTCCACCTTGTTCAGCTGGTGAGGTCCTCAGGGTGGATCCATCTGTAGCTGCTGTACTTCCTTCATCGTCTGAACCAGCTGCAGACGCAGTAGTATCACTGAAGTGGCCCGCTTCTTGGTTCTGTGCGTTTTGTGCCGCTTGGGCTAGCTGTTCAGCAGATAGCACCTGAAGTCCCTGCTCGCCTACCATCTCGTGATCTTGGAGGCTCAAGGCTATAGCCAATTCTACCATAGCCTGTTCGTCTGCATCTCTAGGCAGGTTGATTATTGGTGATAAACCAGCCGCGCCACCTAACAAAGCTTCCAAAGGGTTCAGATTGTGATCTTCACCTACTTGCGGTTGTTGTTGCAGCATTTGTATAGCTTCTACGGCGTCAATTTCGAATTGCATGGGAGGTTGTTCTTCTTGACTTGATTGCATCTGTATCTGAGACGTTTTAGGTTCGTTTTTGTCCGGAAGGGGACTCAAGCAGGTAGGGGGACTCGGTATAAAAACTCTCCGCTTTTTCAGTTTAGGTTTGAGGACTTTACTTAGGGCTTGTTTAGCGCTGAAAGCGATTATTGGGTCTTTGCATAGAAGAAGTTGAAGGTAGACCGCTATCGTGATATTACTGTAGGTATCGCAGCTGTTGAAGGCGTGTACGATCTCGACTATAGCGTATATAATCTGTTCTGTGTGTTTCAAACCGGGCAATACGACCGGGGCCAAGTTTGTATTATCGGGTTTTATTGCGTGTAGTGTCCACAATACATCCATCAACAAAAGTAAAAGGTGTTGCTTCTTGGGATCTTTCACAGGAGGCAACTTTAAATCTAACGGGTCATCGAGAACGACATCTTGGATGGAGGTATGTGAGTCAGCAAATTTAACTAAATTTTGAGGTCTTGCAACAGCTATTCCTCTAACAATTAGCACTAACCTATAGTAGCTTTCAGCATCTATGTTTGTGGGATCATTGAAAAAGTGTTCTGTCATGGCAATAAGACTAACTAATACATGTTGTAGAAGTGCCTGATCTTTATAATTGTGATACTGCTGCTTAGTTGAGTGAAGGGACGACAGCAACGCCTTCGAGTAAGTTTGTACAGACGGCGGTGTAGGCAATGTCAATAGTTGCGTCGCTACTTTCAAAGCTGCCGGTTTATGGGTTGCCAGTTTATCATTCGTCAAATACAAAGAGAAAGATCCATCCAAGGCTTCCAATATTCCAACAGCCAGCATCTCTAGTTTGGTCAGGGGCAGCGCACAGTTGTTAACCAAGTCTGCGTCTGCATTCGTTATGGTGTTAGATGAAGATTGACCTGAGTTTGGATTGCCGGCAGTAGCTACTTCTTCATTCTCCTCCGGCCATCCAAACAAATCCTTACTTTTTCCGAATATCTTGATACTGTCGACCATAGTAACATTTTCTGGATCTTGGGACGGACCAAACATTATCATAAGTTTCTTGTCGGCCAACAGGCTCTCTTCACGTGAAAAAGGAATATCAAACCATCTACTTCTGGTAACTTGGGTACTTATGATCCTGCCGAATACTTCGACAAACGATGGTGCCCGCTGTATGTCTTGGGTTCCGACCAAAACTCTCAAACCTGTCATCACCATGTTATTGTCATTATTGGTTACTTCGACAGAAAAACCCAGCGGTTTATTACAGGCCACGTACAAATTCATCGTGTTTAATCTATGTTTTAGTTGGGCAGCGTTATAAACTTGTAGTAAATCATTACCACCCATCTCTACATCGTTCATTGGTTGACAGTGCTCAAAGAAATCTACAGGGAAAGTAACTGAACCAATTATTTTACCAGATTTGGCTGCCTTCTTCTTTCTTTGCTTCACATGCGATCCGTTTATTGTAGGTTGAATGGACGATGACATCCAGAAACCTGTTTGGTCCATATTGGCCATAAACATTTTCAAACTTCCATCTTCACACAATAATATCAATGTTGTTCTTAACTCGCAGACTGAATTGTGTCTGATGGCGACCATGTCCATAATTTTCGACTTGGAGGGCACAACTCGTATTTCTTGAATCATTATAGTGTCGGGTTTCAGCATTAATATCACAGGATTGTTGCTCACCTGCATGGCACAACATATAAGACCTGGATGATTAGGGATTTCAGTCCATTGGCAAAGCGGCTGTACGACTATCTTTGCTCCATTGCTCTTGGTGGTGGTGATGTTAGCAGATATGTTTATTGGGTAAGCTACAGTGAGACTGTTCGATTTCGGAGTGATGGGAGAAATGAAGCTCTTTCCTTGCACATAACTATAAAATAGCAGCCCTAAGGTATGGGAGTAATAAATGCTAACACCTCCACCGGCAATATGACCATTTGCATCGGCAACATCGAGATGATAAACTTCTAAGTTGTTAGTAACATAGAACGATCCATGCCTAGCTGAACTCTCTTCGTTCAGAATTTCGTTGTAAATATGTCCCAAAGATGACATGAGAAGTATGTGGTAGGTACCATCGTCATACATAAAGGTACAATCTCTAATCTTTCCACTTGGTACTAAGAAATAGTACTGTGGACTGAGAGAATCTACAGCTAAGTCATAAATCTTTACAAAATCAGCCGTTACCAAGGCAAGTTTTGTCTGGGAACCTGGCAGCCAAATTGCTTTTATTATAAAGTTGCCTGTTTCAAGTTGGGGATGTAGCACTAGATGGTCAGACACCGAACCGCTGGACGAAAAAGTCAAAACATGGCAATCTTTCAGGCCGCAGACGGCCAAGTAGTCCTCATTACACAAGTTGCTGGACAACGAAAGGACAGTGAATGGTATGGGCGCAGATGACAATCTTGTTAAAGTGAGTTTCCTTGAAGATGAATCAGCCTGTTTCAACAACGCCGACAATTGAAGTAGAGTAATCTTTCCCTTCTCGTGCGATACTGCTAAATGTTGCCTCCTGCCGTGAGTTGACGTCATGCAACACATTGCCACCCTTCTTACGATGTGAGCTGACAGTAGCTGCCTAATAGTTTGTCCTTGTTCCCCTGAGTAGTTCATCCTGACGTTCTCAAAGGCACCCTCCTGTGAACCTAACGTAGGCACCATCAGCTGATCGCTGTTGATATACTCCTTATTCTCGTTGTGCAAACGGCGGAGTGCCTCCAGAGCTCGCAAGTGACAACCGACAGGTGAATTTATGCTACACATTTTGTCTATAGCCGGTACTAAGGTCTGTATCAAATTGATTAGATTCGATGTTGCGTGAACATTACCTAAATAATTAACAATCCAAGCTTTCGAAGTGTCTAAATGTTGAATATTATGCTGCAATTTCCTCTTTAAAGACAGTCTATCTACGGAAATAGGCGAAGAATTTCTCCTGCGTAAGGAACTGGGTAGCATGTCGGTTGAGTACTTGTCATTGTTGGACGAATGTCTGGTTTCTTGACTGGAATCCAGAGTCTGCGGACTGCGCTTCACCAAAGCTTGACAGGAACCGTCTTCTTTGGCGCCGCAGTCACAGAAGAAATTTCCGTATTTTGCGTAGCTCAAGTCATGTCCTTTATGACAAACTTTCGCGCATACGGAGCAGACGCCCACACCGTCTAACATTCGGCAAGTATGACAGTGGTACCAGTGTTGGTTCATGAACTCTTTTTGAGTGATGGTGAAGGTGCACAACTTATTGCAGAGAGAATCTTCGTCCGAATCGTCGCCGCTTTCTTCTTCTTCATTACCTTCCTCTTGCATGTCCATATCTAGATCGTTCACAGCCTCGCATTCCCAAGGGGGACTCAGAGCTCTTGAAGAAGAATTCACTTGTTGCGTCACCTTCGACACCACCTCACTTACATAATCCATAATACAACAGGCGGCGTCCAACATGTAGTTTGGCTTGCTGGAATCCACTTCAGACCCCACCTTATCCAGTACTTCTTTTTTTGTGAAATGCTCGTTGCATAAAGCTATCCACTCTGTGGTACCTGGGAACAGATGGGCATGTCCTCGTCCAGTTCCTCCATCAGCTAACATGATCATAACAACCATCAGGTCTTTGAAACCAACTCCTTCCAATATAGGAGATAATATGTGAGAACCAAGTGGTAGGAGTGCTTTAAGGATGGTTAAAGAAGCTTCCTCTGTTATATTACTACCTTTCTTGACCAAGAATGAAGTGAGTGCTTGTAAAAGTTGACTGTTTTCTTGTACCATGAATTTTGTTGTTTCAGTTGATGAGACAGGTGAAGACGTTGCAGACTGTCTTGGTGGTGGACTAGCCCATTTAGTTCCTTTACTTTGTGAAGCCTCTTCTTTGGGAGAAGCTTTCTCCTCTACTATAGGCGCTTGAGCCATGCTGGATCCTACTATTACCTGCTTCAACCATTCTTGTAGTTTGTCTCCTTCAACTTCCGCTAGTTTGCTCATGCTGCTGCACAAATAATTCAAGCTGGGATCAGTAGAACTTTTTTCAGCAGCTTGAAACAGTTTGTTGAAGAAATGCAAGACTCTAGTGCTATACAGTTGTGACATCTTTGGATTCGATACGCTCAGCAACACTTTAACCAATTCTTTGTCGCCTGTGAAAAAGCTTTCTAAAGCTTGGCGACCAGATGATTTCTCAATGATCTTCTCATAGAACTTCAAACAGTTGTGTAAAATTTTCTCATCTATTACTGAACTACCACCTGAAGGAGCTGAAGTATAGTCAACAATGAGTTTGTAAGTGTGGTTCAATACGTGTCTGTATATTCGTTTCTGATGTTCATCAGTGTCAGTGTCTCCGATCATCTTGTCTAGAGTTTTTGAAGCTCTCTCGTATAAAAATTCTGTTTTCGCGTTCAGAGTAACAGCTATTAATGTTTCAACAGCTTTACTCTTGGTATCAGTGTTTTCTACTTTTGGGGCATGTTCGCAGATGAAATTGATACAGCACTGGAGCAACCGTTTCAAAGACAGGTTGATGTTAAACGGTTGTTTGGATAATGAAGATATGTGTATGTCCACGATCTTGAGGAGGAAGTTTTCTGAGGGTACTATGTCGTTTTGGAAAAGAGTCTGAAAAGAATGAAAGGAAATTTTTGGTACATCTTCTTCTGAAGTTATGAACGAATGGATGCCAATTTACTTTATACATGCTTGTAAATCGATTTCAACTATATATTTCTAAATTAAACACTTTTATCTATGTTTTCAGACTCTGATCAGATGAAGAGATAAAGATTTTTTGAATTACAAGAGAAATTATATGAATGGAATTATTCCATAAAAAATAATATGTTGGCTTTTATGTCAATGTTATGTTATGAACTACTCACAGCTGAGAAATCCTCGAGTACCAAGCAACCCCATTGCTGTAACACGGTAGACACAGCCTGGGGTAGCAAAGAGTTCAACTCGCCAGCAAGCCCGTTGACCAGTGGATTCTTGGTGGACGACACAGCCAGTACATCCTGCAAACATTCCAAATCTTGAAGTGAGCATTTAGTGGTGGATTCGCACTGTTCGACAACCGTGTTCAGTACAGACCACTGACTGTAATGCAGGACGGCTTGAGTCAGTTTTATCACATGTGGAAGAAGGTCTTGGACGCAGGTCTCTTCAGCAACAGATGTGGACTTATTGGGTGATGATGTTTCCGGGCTTGTGTCCGGTTCGTCCACCCTGACTTGCAGTTTTGCCAGGGAAAGATCCAAAAGCATCAAATTGAAGATTGGTGGTAAAGATTCCTTCTTTAGGATGCCTGAAATTGAGCAAGAAAACGACCCATAGAAGCACTATAGCGAAGCAGGAAGCTTGTTTGTATTGAACAATTTAAAGTTTGCAGAATAGGTTAGATTAGTTTTTGGCTGATGATTTCCAAATTACAGGCATTTCAATAGAACTATAGATAGCTTTTCTCAGAAAATTATATTCATCAATTTCGAAATGAAATAGAAACTTACCTTTTTTCACATCAGGCATCAACATAGTTATGCAAGTTTTTGCCACGCCTGCATCGTACTTCAAGCTGTTGACCAAATCCGTAACAGCTTTGAGTAGTTTATCGGCATGTTGTGTATACATCCCTTGCTTAACTAGACCATCCTTGAGCCACCTGTTGAAGTTTTTGTGGCTAGTCCGAGGACCCCAAATCATAGAATGCAGCAGCAAAGGACCAGGTGGCAAGTTTTCCCCAGAACTCAGTCTCTCCATGTAATTTGTAGATGGTGGTAGTAGATGAAGCAACCTGAATTCAGAAAAAGGCTGCTCAACAAGTTGTCTTTTTTCTGACAGGCAATAAAACTGATCAACATAAATCATCATACCCCAAAAAGATTACATAAAATATTAATGCCTTCCAAGATAAAAGACTCTGAAGTCGAGAGCTCAGATTTCAAAACCACGATTTAATTCATGTTATTGATTGATAGTTTGGTCACTCGAAGTCGCGGTGCAATGTTCTTTGCTTTACCAGGCTATTTGCGCTAACTGCTACATATTCATTCAAATACTGATACAGTGGAACTTCCCTATAACGAACGTCTTTATAACGAATTTCTCTGTATAACGAATTTTGTACAAGTCATTTCACCTTGAATGAAAATTTCATGTTAAAAACACCCTCTAAAAATAAGTTAATTCTGTCTATAACGAAATATTCACTCTTTGAATGTTTATTGATAAGAAGGTATAAGGGTGGGTTTTTTCCGAAATTTTTCCAGACGTACGAATAAATGCCGACCTTGAATTAAATCATAAAGGCGGGCAGAGATCCTTCAGAAACAGTTTTGAAACACTTCTGGCTGTTTGGTTTCAATCTGACCATTATGCTAGTATGAGAGTTGTGCGAAAATGTCTAAAAGGAAGTGCTTAAGTTTGAATGATAAACTTAAATTCATCAGTGAAGTCGACCGCGACATTGCCGATAACAGAAACAAATTTTCTATATGTATAACGAAAGTTCTTTATCACGAACTTTTTTGCGGATTAAGCAATTTCGTTATAGGGAAGTTCCACTGTACTTGTAATTTAGAAGTTTTGTGTATCATGTAGAAGGTGAGGTCAATAATGTGGGTGAATTGAGAGAACGCATTGAAAATACTTTTGAAACAAATTCGTGCGCAAACAGAAATAATAAATAATGCAAGTTAATTGTTAAATTTTTTCACAAAATTACCACCGGCATTCAATCGAGTAGTTCAAACTATCTTACCTCCAGCAGATGGTGAAGCAATATTGAGTGGCGCAAAGCCCCAAAGTCGACATCTTGGTTGGTCCAGTTGCCACATGCGTCACATTGAGTATCTCGATCAAAGCGTCTAACAATAGGGGGTACCTCAATTTATCGGGAGTGCCCAATATGAAGTTGCAGGCTAATCCGTCCAGCTTCGGAGAATCTTGGTTGTTATTTTCAAATTGGTCAGAACGTAAAACCTGGGCCTCATGGTAGAATCGTCCACATTGGTAGACTTCCGCAAGTTATCTTCGATATCCTGCCATGAAGTGTACATCCTTGTCATGTTGTTTTCTTTATCTTTATCGGTGTTCAAATTTGTTGAGTAGAACAAGTTCCATTGTATCTGTTCAAGGAGCGAACAAGGAGCATCGTACAAATGTTTCATGATGTAATCAAATAGTAGCAATAATCTCGACAAGTGGAGAAGTTGGGTGTCTCTAAGTGAACCCCTAGCAACCTCTGAACATCTCAAAACGCCGCCTGCTAGGAGCAGAACTACAGACTTCTTTTGCATGAGGTTGAGGGAATGGAAAAGGTACAGAAGTACTTGAGCGTGCTCCACGTTCAAGTCTTCGTTGTCCACATCTGATACGTTTGAAGTTGTGTTTAGTACATTTTCAATAAGTGTGTTCACGAATCTGTGCCAAATGTTGATGACCGATGCTTCTTTCTCATTTTGAGGTCGTAGAAGTAATACCTGAAATCAACAGATAACTATGTTTATCTCTGTGGGATTTTGCACCGTTAGCGATGTAATTTGTACTAGTTTAAATAAATAAAAAAATAAAAGTGAAAATACAAAGTTGATATAAATATTTTATGTGAACTCACTTGAGCCAAGACTGCGAGCGTTCTGGGATAGACTTGAAGAGGCCAGGCTTCGGTATTCCATGGCGAGACTCCCAGATGGTTCAGCAAACAGTTCTGTAGTGATGCAAAGTTCGAGTGGGTGATAAGGTTGTGAGTGAATCTAGTCAGAGCACCCGAAAATTCGCAATAGAGTTGTCCAAGCTGGGTCCCAAAATATACGGAAATTGTGCCGATTTCCGTTCTAGCAGTTTCTCTGTCTAGATCTCTTATTATAGCAGCTAGTATGATCATCTGTTGTTCTGTCAGGCCCTGAAAGAATTGAACTACAGTCAATATCACAATCCAGCAATCACTGAAATACTGGTTGACGTGAAATACTTGATGATGGAACATTTATAGAGTGTAGAGCTTTTAGAACCAACTCTTAAACCGCAGCTCCAGAGTTGGAGACGGAAAGAAGTTTTGAAGAAATAAGGTTAGACAGAGTGTTTAAGCAAGACATTCTAAAAACAAGGCCCGGTGCCTCAAGCGGCAACGCCGCAAAACACGATCTTTGGGAGGTATACCGCTTGCACGAAAGATACGATATTTCGAACGTATAATTTCATTTCCTGATGTTATATAATGTGTTTCTCGATAAATTTCTGAAAAAAAGGTAGAAGTATGCCCTATTCAGTCAATAATTGAATATTAAAGAACAGAAGTGAAACTAAAGCGAATTGGTTGATGGTTTAATCAATTTTTTCCAGCAAAAACCACGGGGAGATGTCTCTAGCCAAAAAGCTTCAAAGCAGATGAGTTAAGTTTATAGGTTAGAGACACTCACAAAAAGACGAAAGTAGTTAGCCCAAGGAAAATTTACTAACACCAATATCATAAACACTTTCACTGTGCACAGCACTCGAACAATCACAATAGATAAATATAAAATTCACTTATTTTTCACATTTACGACCACAATCAACACTAAAAAATTAATTATTCAGTACTAGATGTTTACTAGCGCTCACGCTTGCACCTGTAACACAGCTGTCCATTGAGACTACTTTAGAAGGCTGTGCTTGTAATATGCCGGAAGGGTATACCTCTCTACAGGGTTGCCGCTCTTGGCTATGACCGGGCCCGGAGGTTTGAAAGTTCCTGGTTGAAGTGGTTAATTTAAAATATTTTAACTGGAATAATGTACCAAGCATCCATTTTTTCCTTAGACATCTTACTTCCAACTAATCACATTAAAATCGTGAACTAATTTCAGTTACATCGAAATATAGAATTACCGTTGTTTTAGTCATTATTTTTCAAGTGTTGTTCGTTCATTCAAAAAGGAAAAGTTCCAAATGTTCTACCAACGCTATGAGATCTGGTATTATCTATGGCGATCTGTAAAAAACTCTGGTTCAACTCGCTCTGTACCAGATTTGATAGGCTGAACACACCTAAAATAACGCTTAAAATTAGCTTACCTGTTTTACATATCTCATCACAAAGGGCTTTTAGAACAAAGGAAGTGCTTGTTGAGAAAGGTGAAGATATTCGTAGCCAGTGATATGTAACTGTTAGCCTCTCCCTTTTCCGGAACTATGGAATGATGCCGATCTGTTTGGGCGGATTTTGTTTCAGCATTATCGGATGTAGAGGGCGTTTTAGATTCGGTATTGTCGCTGGGAGCCAAGGTCTCCTCGAACCAGTGACCCAATATGGGTTCGCTGTCATCGTCGTCATCTGTTGTGCTCTCGTCCGAACAGAGTATCATATCTTCATAGTAAGTGGTCGAGTCGGATTGGCTAAAAGTGTCTCCTTCGGGAGGATGCATACGTTTCAGAGTGCAGGCCTTGCGGTAGCTGACTATGGCTAGGTAGAAGAGCAGCTGATTTAATGGTGCTGCATTAAGGATTCTAGCGACGCGCTGGAGAGCGGTGAACTGTCCCATTGCAGCCAACGGGGCTGGATCAACCTGCAATCAATCCATATTTTCTGACATGGATACCACATATAGATCATTAATTTCCTTATTAATGTTATGTACAGAGAGAATTGGTGATCCGTGAACTACAACTTTTCAACCCTAAAAGAGAATGAAATATGAATGGCACATTGCAGTCATCTTTTTTCGAGAAACTCATTATGCCATCACCCTAATTGCTCTATCGTCTTTTGTTTTCGAATTATGAGACAAAATTGACATAAAGGCAATTTCGACTTTGGTCATAATCTCTGTTTCTGTGTAGATAGAGCGATGCAGTTCACGGCATAAGGACTTTCTCCAAAAAGATGACCGCAATATGCCATTAATTTTTCCCTATCTCACAGGATTGACAAGTTGTAGTTCAGGGATCACCAATTCTGGCAACCCTGTACACTATATTTACAAAATCACTCAAATAGCTCGTTTTTCAATAATGGCTCTGTTCATTTCAATAAAATAATATTTTGTTAACAAATAACAAATATAATTACAATTATAATAGTATTATAGAAAAAGAATGGTATTCTTAATACTTTCTAAACTGCGTTCACATATAATTGAGCACAAAGTAGTCCATGAAAATTTGGCATATTTCACTTCGTATGTTAAATTTTAGGTTATGTTGTTTATTTTATTGTCAGATTCATATGCAATGTTGTCAATATAACATCGAGTTCTCTGATAACTCGAAAGCTCGCCGGACGAGGCCGGGTACATTCGGCATAGTCGACTTAATTTTACCCTATGACAGTAAATAATGCCAACTTCAGATAAATAAACAAACGCCTACTTTAATTAATTTATATTATCTATAGAGGTTATGTCATATTGACAGAAGTCTTTATCATTATTCCAAATTGAATTTGATATTTACGGTGAAACACCGATGTTTGGATCTATGGGAGATGATTACCCAGAAATATGGACCTTTAGACAGTTCTTCATCACTTGCATAGCCAGGCCTGTTTTAATAAACCCTCCTGCTTGTGAGCAGTTATAGATGAATCTCGAAAAAATTTCAAGGAAAAGTATTATTGTGACTGCAGTTTGAGGCAGAACCTAATATCATATAAGGCTGAAGGACCTTGGTCAATGGCCATTTGTAACAACGTTTACAAAAGACCACTTTTATTATTATTATTTATTAATATTATATTATGATTAAATTATACAATCTTCAAAAAAAAGGTAACCAAGATTCGCGATATTCTTTGTTTTCTTGCTTTCGAAAAAATATTATTACCTGTGTCTGAACAGTATTTGGGGACAAGCTGCAGGCCTCCAATGTAGGTCTTCAAAAAGATCTGACAGTAATGTTAGAGTTCTGGTTGCCAACGCCACAGATAGAACTCCAAATGATTGTTGGAACTTCATCAGACCGGATCTTGCTGAATTCGTTTCTCTTGATTTGCAGGGACTTCTGCTTTTTTCATCTCTTTCTCTTACATGTGTAACCTAAAATATCCCCAAATAAATCAAATTTGAGTATCTTCAGACTGACTATCCAAAAATAAGGTAAAGATTTGAATTTAGGTGACCAGCAGATATCTTCACTTTTTTCATCATAAAAACACAGATTTACTGCTCCAATTTAGCTCATAAATCACCTTCAAGAATTCAAATAATTATTCGATGAATTTCATTTCAGGTATGTTCAATAATTAATATAAAAACATCGAAATTCTAAAGTACAAAGTTTTTAATGGTAGATTTGGCACTGCCGCAGATTCTTTCGCCCGAATATGATACGATGCCTTGCCGTAATTCCCACCATCATTTGATATGTCACTCGCTGAAGGACGGAGCAGTGGTGCCAAACTTACTATGAAAAAGGGCGGCCTTTCCTCAGAATTTGTGGATATGCGGTAGTTCTAGAATTTTGATGTTTCTGCATTAATTATTGAATATAATTGATATTAAAGTAATCAAATACTTATTTGAATGTTCAAAGGTGAATTATAGACTAAATTGGATCAGTAAATCTGTGTTGTTATAGTGGAAGAAGTGAAGTAAAGATGGAACATTTACGGAACTTTGGGAACCCATATTTTCTAAATTGAGACAGACCGCCACCTGTTGGTTTCACTAATTTATTTATTTATTAATTCACTATGGAATACACACAGATGATTTTCACATCCAAAAAGGTATTCACTAAATATCAAACAAAAGTGCATACATGAAAATACATTACAAATTCCCCATGTTCACAAATAATAACAATCAATAATCAAAAAACAATAACTAGTTACTGATGAGGGAAAAAAATTTGTATGTGCTAGTTATTGATGAAAATACAAAAAAAAAATAAAAAAAATAAAAGTCGAAGTTAGAGATCTTCGAAATATTTTTCCAACATTTTTTGCTTAAGAGTTCTTGAAGTGTCAAAGAATATGTCACAGACTTCACCAAACAATAAAGCTTCTTTTTGCATTTGATGTAAGGGTGGGTTTTGGCCAGCAACAGTATTTCTCATATTGAGGAAAAGATGTTGTGTTTCCTCAGTGATACAGTTGGCGCATAAAAAGAAATACTGTTAAGGAGGAATGCCGACTTCAAAGAGCCATTCAACATCTTTTGGAGCATCAAAACATCATTCAAAGCCCTACGATACTCCAAACTGACGACATTAAAATGCCTGAGCGTAATCGAATAATTCTCGGGATCACCTAATGTTTTTCAATAAATACAATGACACCTAAATTTGGTCGATATCTGCTGGTCACCGAAATTCGAATATTTACCCAAAAATACATACCTTTTCTGCTGCTGATCCAGTACTAGCATTCAAATGTGCCTGAAGACCGGAAGTAAGTACCCAGGCACCTGATAAAAGGTGATTTTGATAGATATGGCCCCCAGCTCTGGTAGAGTTTTTAATTGTTGTTCCTATATATGAGTACATATTGAGAGCTTGCTCCACAAGCATACAGCATTAGAGTCTGGATCTTCTTCCTTGATGCAAGCTTGTGCCTGAGATGTAGCTTTTGGAGAGACTGCAGTACCAGAACTCAAGAATGCACATGCTGTTGCTTGACTCATGGCACAGTATAATGCAGCCATACTCAAATGGCTCAACTTGTCCAATTTAGTTGGTGTTAAAGGTTCAAGGACCGGCAAATTTATAGCAGACATTGCCAAGTTCATTTCGGATACCATTGATGATAACCTGAAAGAAAATACAAAAATAACTGTCTTGTTATTCTCTTTAAAACTTTAGTTTTCAGTTAATTTTTTGCCGGAAATTCTTACCCATTTCTTAATGTTGTAGCCTCACTATGATTGGAAGGTAGACAAAATGGTTTGCCTGCTAGGGCTTCTTCGACTTTAGTTCGAGCTCTCTTAATACATGGTAAATTTAAGCATAAGTCTACTAAAGTATCCCTGCTCGTAAAGTTTGTAAACTTTCGGTGTTAGACTTCAAGAACAATTTCTAAAAAAAAAACAATTATTCATTTACAGATTTCTCACCCAAACTATTGTAATTTTGTTCAATACAGAATAAATCGATTCATTCATTCATATTCTTTTATCCTCAAGAGTCAAAAGTAAACCTAGAGATGCCCTCACGTGTTTGTTATGCAGCCGAGTAGAATCTGTTTATTTATGCGAACAATATTCCGGCGTTGCGAACTCGTGCCGTATCTTTATTTGTATGGGGATAATTGGTCTACCAGTCTCCTACTTTGATACTAACGGCTTGCATCTGTTAAAGACAATTCTGTCAGTTTGGCAACATCGTCTGTTAGTTTTTATTTACTGGATGCGTCGTGTTTACATTTTCATTTGGATTTGTCGTTCATAAACTGAATTATTTTACTGATTTGGTGGCAGTTTATTGTTGCTTAAGAGTATTTTGGTTGTATTATATCCGGGAATTGTAGGAATGAGAATCTAACTCATTATTTCCATCTCACTGTAATGCTTGGTTGATTACAATGCGGTACTATTCACGTGTAGGCTCACCTCTATGTTTTTTTCTTACTCTGAGCTTTTACCCATATCCCTGACTACAGAGGCCATCTATTCATCATCTATATTCAAATTCTACACTTATGGTAGTATTCTGCTTTCATCTGTAAGCCACTCTGTAACTTTTCATAAGCTTACAGGAAAATTGCGATTCTAGACCTCTTTGAGGGATCTGCAGTTAACAGAAATCGTTAAATATTTACGAGTACTAGACGGGCGATCGGAAGCATTATCGAATGACATATTGTGAGATTTCGTTGAATTGTTTATTTTAGGACGAACGCCAATGTTTTAATATAAGAAATTCATGATAAATAAATATAATATGGCTTTGTTTATTGGATTGTTATCGGAAGAAAATCATAACAGGTAAAACATTGTTCAATAATATACATGACCTGAAAATCATCTTTTTTTTAAAGTAGGAACTTTATGAGAATTGGAAGGAAAATGTGATCAAATGAATCCATTTGAAATGCCGGATGCCCAGAAAATGTTCAGATTGAAGAAATGCCGAAGCCCAGAAAATGTTCAGATGGAAGAAATGCCGAATGCCCAGAAAATGTTCAGATTGAAGAAATGCCAAATGCCCTGTTTGTGAACATGTTCAGATTGGAGAACCAGTGTACTATACACTTATGAAATGCTCTACAGCAATTTTAACTAAGAAATTTTCTTATGAAAGTGACAAACGCAAACTATATTGAGATGAAAGTATTTCCAAATTCAAATCAAAACCATTTACTCATAATCCATGATCAAATCTTACGATTGAAGGTTAGGTTTTGATAAACTCTCCTGCTTGTGAGCAGCTATGCTATAGATGAATCTCGAAAAAATTTCAAGCAAAAGTATCATTGTGACTGCAGTTTGAGGCACAAAGATTTATATTATATTATGATTAAATTATACAATCTTCAAAAAAAAGGTAACCAAGATCCTCGATAAGCTTTTGTTGTAAAAATAAATAAATTGATGTGGAGAAACTTTCAAAAAAAAATTCAGATGAAAGTATTTCCAAATTCAAATCAAAACCATTTACTCATAATCCAGGGTCAAATCTTATGATTGAAGATTATGCTTTTTGATGAGTATTTCGAAAGTGACACTGTAAATAAGAAAGTTACAGGAACCATTCCAGAATTGCATTATTTACGAATCTGTAAGTTGGCCAATTACAAATCAATTGTACGCTACAGTATCGTAACTTACAGATGAAAAGCAGAATACCACCATTCGACTCATCACACCATTTAAGACAATTTTTATTGTAAAACAAACTGGTACATACACCAACATCCATACCTGCACCCGGATTCAAACCCGAACCTGCAGCTTTGTAGGAGCAAGGCTTAACCCCTACAGCCACCAAGGTGGTAGAATATGTTGATAAGATTCTGACGTTTCTAATTTCATTATATTAAATATAAGGAACTTACATTTATTTCAGTACTGGGATCATTACTTGTACTTTCATCACTAGGGTTTGAAAGGCTTGTTGAGGCCTGGTCATGTGTTACAGTATGTCCATCACGAAGTGGAAGTGTTAGTTGTTCTAATATACTATTGGAAAGGTCTGATCTAGTCTTTGTGAGTTCTGATTTATTACTATTTTCTTTTTCACTCCCTAAAAGCAGAATTTTATGTAAATACTTAAGGTATAATAACTGAGATTTTAGTTCATATAACATAAAGTTACATCTACACTTTTTATCTTCTATCTTGCTTTTTATTTTCTAATTATTTCGACAATAAAATTAATGATACAAACCTGGTTGGGGAGGATTGTTATGTTGAGGCAAATTTTCCCCCTTCATTGTATCTGTAAGTACAGAAACTTCAGATGTCGATAAGAGTCCTGTACCTACACACAAGATTCTGATAGCATTTAGGTATTTGTCTATTGGATTATTATTTGGATTAACATCTATACACACAGTTTGAAGGACACTTAAAATATATTTGAGCAGAACACTGCAGGCTGCATTTACAATTTGAAGTTGGCTTGCAGTTACTGAAAAAAATGAAGGTTGATTAGACCATTCAGAGGAACATATGCAAAAAGTGAGCATGTGTTGTGTTGATGCATACGCAATTTTTTTGTGGGGAAAATGAAAAGCCGATATTGTCAAAATAATGACTTATATGACCTGAAATACTTACAATTTTTGCTCTTTTTGAAATAAAATCCGCAGCTAGTACAGCGAACGAATTGAGAAAATTCTTACTGGTTTCCTTTGGTCTCAAGATTTCCGATTCACTGAAAAAAAAACAAAAATATTCTCTACCTTCCATGACAGAATTATTGCGCATTATTTCGTCGGAATTGTCAACCTAGATTTTCCAGAAAATTATACGTACCCTTTAGTTATCGCAACACACAATTCAATAAGTTCTGTTTTATTGGAGGATGAATAATTCGAATTTAGGAAGGGTTTCAAAATCGTTGTCCAGTCTACTCCGCCACTGCAGGCGGCCATTGCATCTGCCATTTGTAATAATAGATCGAATTCGAAATGACAAGTCAATTTTAGTTTTTTCATGCTTATCTTCAGTCACATTGGGTGTATATGATTCAATTGAGTGTTTAGATAATATTTCAACTGCAGAAGTCTACTTGCCCAATTTCAATAATGAATGTACATTCCTTTAATCAATATTCTCATAACAGTTACTATTTTTATCGTATCAAAATTCGGATTTGTCCAAGTACTAGTACACAGAATTTAATACACAGAATACAGATAATACACACAGACAGAATAAACTTTTTTGGTGTTTTCTAATAAGAAAGGGGACTCACATATGTTTCACAATAAACGCCCAATAAATACGTAGCTTCTGTAATTTTGGTTAGATCATAGAACCCCTGAATATTTTCAATAGATAAATTATAAAATATTTACATACAAGCTCAAAATTATAATATTCATTGGCGAGAAAATAAAACATCTTTTAATTACAATATCTAATTTCTAGGAATGAGACAAGTTCGTTAAAATTCAGAAAAATGATGGCCCTTTCAAGCGAAGTCGAATTTTTTCGTTTCATTTTTGACATTTAAAACCATAGATTACGAGTGTTCAGGTGGGAAAAATGATGTGACAGGGATAAATAAAAAATCGAATTGAAGAAATAAGATAAAAAAAATAAATAAAACAGAGTTCAAAAGCATTAACAAGGGTTGCGCGATGAAAGGCTCAAAATAATAGAACTTTTCTTTTGATACAAGCACGAATCTTTTGGTTCTCACCAGCACGGATGTATTTTGAAGAACATCAATTTTACAAGATGGATCATTTATGCATCTGAAGATATATGTTTTAAATTAGTTTGTCTTGATAGTTTCATGTATTTTATTTGTGCAAAGTGTGTTCTTTATGCGATGAAAAAGATTTATCAGATTTCATATGAAGAATTATTTTAACTCTACAACTTATTCATTGCAGTTTAAATTGAACAGGTAGGTAACAACAATTGAAGAATATCTGTTTCATTATCAATCGATTTTGGAAATCAGTAATATTAGATATTGTGATAATTAAGAGATTATTCAGTTTATTGATGATTAGATGAAGGTAAACATCAACAGTGTTTATTAAATTGATTTCCTCATCTGTTTACTTCGATTAGTCTTGCAGTTTGCATCAATATGTATGTAACTGCTCAAACAAGCTCTCAAAATCATTGCTCTGACTAAAGCAGCCCAATTTTGTTTCTCATTTTACTTGAAATTTTTGGTAATTGTTTTTATAGAAGTTTGTGATTATTGTTGTCATCTTTTTTAGTACAAAACTAACCGCTTGAACTCAAGAATGGCATCAGCATTCCCAGATGATGCCAATGATGAGCTTTGGCGTGAATGTGCAGCTTGGCTCACCCGATGGGAAATGCTTAGGACAGACCATCGCGCAAACTGGCCTGATGCGTGTATAGCTGACTTAGCAAATATTCTCAGGGATGGAGTCTTACTCTGCAAACTACTGTACAAAATCGATCACAGTTCAATTGATATGAAAGATATAAACCTTAAACCCACATTAGCACAGGTTTGTACTCACCATTAAACATGAAATTCTTCTAATTTTTCTCGATCTTTAATATTAGTAATAATAACTGTTCTTTATTGATAATAATATCAACAGGCCATTGACCAATGTCCTTCAGCTCCAGGACCATTATTTATAAGATTTATTTCATTGTATAAAACTGAAAGTTTTTGAGTTTGGTGCAATGGAAAACAAAATGAAACATTTATTTCATTTGCTACTGTGTTTCAATTAATCGTTTTTTCTTATATCCCTAACCTACAAGTGTACTTTTTTTTGTTTTTGGTCAGGTTTTTGAGAAAAAAATTATTGAATTCACCAAAATAAGCTTGCAAATTAAAATGATCAGAATAGGCGAAACGGGTGACATACGTAATAGCATTCATTTCTTTGGTTGAATGGTTAATAACAGTTCACAAAGATGTAAACTTTCTGTTTTGAATCGTACCTAAAAGAAAGGAAATCGCATTTTCAATATTCAATTGAAAATGGATTACTTGAAATTTTAAGTGAATAATTGGATATATTCATATATAAACCCTACTCTTAACACTGCCACATAAAAAAACCTTATATTTCACATATTGGAAATGCCCATTTTCAAGTGAACATGTTCTTTCAGTCTTCACTTTACATTCAAAATTATGTCAAAAAAAAATTTTAATCCATTACCCAGTTGCTCCATATTTTAATTATGTTTAAGAACCCATGAAATAATAATTAAAGTAACTGGCAATTAATAAAACCACCCAAGCTGAACACTTCATTGCAAAGATACAGAGCATGATTCTGTTCAGTGCACCTCACAAGTTATATTGATGATGACCCCCTTTTTCAATGGTGTACACTGTTTTCTGGTTATTAATGTCAAATTTATAGTGAAGTTGAATGAACCAAACACAAGAATACCACAAGTGAAGTGACCTCTGTTTGAAATTAGATGGTGAAATAATTTTAAGGTAATAAAGCATCAATCTTCTTTTAGTTCTTGTGCCTCAGGAACATCAACGTATTTTTAAGAGCATGTATGAGTTCATTCAACTTGAAAGAATCGGATCTTTTCGAACCACTGATGCTGTTTGATCTAACAAATTTTCACAAAGTGTTGTGCACACTTTCAAAGTTGTCTCAAAGTCCTAAGGCTCTGCGTGGTGGCATTCCGTAAGTGGGGTTAAGTGATAACATTGGATGGGATTATTTAGTTTGTGATTTCAGGGGTTTTCACTGCGCAAAAACTCAAAACCAAGGAAGAGGAGGTTATATATCAGAGCTTAAAGACTGTGTAAGTATTGATAACGTAGCTACTGAAATGCTAGATTTTTTGTGAATTAAATGATTAATGATTATACTCCTGAAGTTTACTCGACCGGTATGATGACACAAACAATTAATGTAATGTGTTTGAAAATCGTAGTTTAGTATATATATATTCTTTTGATTGAGAGCTAACAAACTACAATACATTAAAGTAAAAGGTCCCTAGCTGAGGTTGGTGCAAAACGGGGTACCATACTAGTCTGCCTATGACACCAGAGATCAGGGAAAACCTCAGTTGAAAAAACCCTGTCTCGCCGTCTTTACAAAATTGAAACTTAAAATTATTTGAATAAATATCTTCAATATTCAGATAAAATATCCTTAAAACTTGCCTTTTGGCCAGGAGGGAGTTTTAAACCAGGTTTGGCCTTCCAAGTGATGATTTTTCGAATCTGTGTTCTTGTTAGACCGCTACAGGACCCTAAGGCTACGTACATAAGTTTGTCTCACGTTTTTTATGATTATTCCGAAATTGAATTCGATATTTTGGATGGAAAACCACTGTTTAAATCTATGGCAGATGATTAGCGTTTATTAGGGTACGTTCAGATGATGAGCGCTCAACGCGCGTTTTGCTAACGCGCGTTTACAACTACATGTATTTTGAACGCCCATCATCTGAACGTTCAGATGATGGGCGTTTTGCTAACGCGCGTTTAAACTACATGTATTTTGAACGCCCATCATCTGAACGTTCAGATGATGGGCGTTCAAAATACATGTAGTTGTAACGCGCGTTAGCAAAACGCGCGTTGAGCGCTCATCATCTGAACGTACCCTAATAAACGCTAATCATCTGCCATAGATTTAAACAGTGGTTTTCCATCCAAATATCGAATTCAATTTCGGAATAATCATAAAAAACGTGAGACAAACTTATGTAAAATAGTAAGCGAGAAAAACGATTGAAGAAATGTATAAACTTTTGGGAGGTGGATATATTTGTAACGTGAATTCTACTTGATGAGTGGAATGGTATTTTTTCTGATGATATTAATTCACAAAATTATGGTTATTTTGATATCAGAAAACAGACTCTGATATGATCCAACAGCTTGAAATAGCTTCTGTAATATTATCTCATCCTGAAGATGCAGTTGTATCACATTGAATTCTTTGGTCTCAGGAAAATTACATTCAACAAAATTTTTCTTGAAGCTATGTAGAAAGCCTGAGGAAATATATTCTCGATTGAATCTCATTTTTATGAAAATTTGAAGAAACTTTCCATATCTTTCATTCTAAGCTTTCTTATTTTTCAACCTTTTTAAATTAGCTTTAAATCTATCGATATTTTTGTAAATATTGCACCTGATGCTTTCCTCAATCAAATTTTTATGTTTGTTATTTCCTTCAACAGTGATGCAACAACTAATCCTCTATATAGTAACTTATCTTGGTTGAATTTTACGATTAAATCTCCGCAACCTGACGATAGGGAGGAAGAAGCTTATGATAATCTTTGTTATGTAACATTTTCTTCAGCTCTCACCGAGGTGAGATGCAGCATTTGCATTGTGTGTTGCATTTATTATGAAAAGAAGATTGGCAGACATAAAAAACATTATTCAAATAATAACATTGGAAGCTGAAGTTGAAAAGTAACTAAATAGGAAATTAAGAAACATTAACGACTTTGAGTTGGGTAGAAAAAACACTATGTCTCCAAGTGTCTTTCAGAAATCGCTCAAGAAGTGATATAGTTCGTCACTGATTTTTTTCATGCTTGCCAATCTTCCAAATTAATGGTTTAAAGTTGTTTTAGTTGTTTGTCATATTGTCCTATGTTTATGTCTTTAGCGACACACTGTTGGAATTTCATTTTTAATTTGCATGGCTTTTTTATGTTAAGACAACCAATGATATATGGTAGGGCCATAGAGCAACATCATGAACCGGCGAACGAAGAAATATATCAAGATTTGTGTTTGGTTGGTGTTTATAATCGCCATGAGGTAGGTGAATTTAGAAAGATCCCCGTGAAAAAGCCGTCTTCTTCTATTTTCTAACCCCTTCACAGAATCTCTTCTTGAAAACTTTTATTTTATTATGTGAATATTGTGTACAAGAGGTTTGAATCTATATTATGTAGTGATATCATTTGAATACCTTTTTGAAAACAACTAAAATAGATGTCAACCCTTCTTTATGTAGTGATATTTGTTTTTCTATTTACTAACTAAACGAAGCATGTAATATAACATCTGTGTTTTTCTTTTAATATTCCTGGTATCTAAATTTGAACAAATAGAATATATTTTTATTTCGAATGCATGACTACTTGAAATTTTTCTTTCAAACCTAGTTGAATAAATTTCTGCGTCAAATAAAATTTGAATATTGACCACTAATTGCAGCCTCCTCATACTATGGGAAGAGAGATTTTGTGATTAAAGAAACTGATTGACACTGAAAATAAACTACCTCGACGTTTTGAATAAACTAAACGCTAATTTTGTCATAAATCTCGCTGGTAGTATGAGGCCTCAGGATCATGAAATTGTGTTCCACAAAATACCCGTAAGTATACAGTTTTGAAATTTAATCTATTATGTCTCGTGATTGAAACCTTGAAATGAAAATGGAATGATTTAGAAATTTGCTCTCATCAACCTAACACAAAAAAATTTCAAGGGATTTTTTCTAAAGCTTACTACAAAGATGTGGGTAGTCAACTTAATAAAGTATACAGTTTTAGAATTCAATTAATTATGTCTCGTGATTGAAACCTTCAAATGATTAAAAACTTTCATCAACCTAACAAAAAAAATTTAAGGGATTTTTTCTTGAGCTTACTACAACGATGTGGTTAGTCAACTTAATGTTATGGTTACTAGTGTGGTAAGTAGTGTTGAGAATAATCGAGTACTTTCAATAACCGAGTACTCGATGATCGAGCGATCAAATAACCGAGTGATATCGAGCGATTTTTCGCCTGATCCCCACGGTTATATTCGTAATCGCCCGAGTTGAAGCGATCATGCTAAACCGCTTGTCACTCATTCAGCGCTGTACGTTCGTGCGTTGTGACTTGCGACTTTGTTATACCTACTGCCCTCGAAATTGCTCGCGTCGTGTGTCGTATTGTATGATTATCATGGGATCAAAACAGAAGTCCGCTGTATGGAATTATGTCCATAAAAATAACGATAAGAAATTTGCGACTTGCAATATTATTTGTAGAAAAGTTTTGGCTTTTTATGACAGTACTTCCAAATTTAAAGCAGCATTTCGGCTTCATCCGAAATTAACTTACAGAACAACAAACAATACCATGTGAAAACTGTTTCTTCAGGTAGCAATGAAAATGCACAAAATTTAGCTTATTCTGGAACTTCCGGAAATGCTATAACCGTTCAAAAGACCAGCCAAACAATTGAAACTTTCCGTGTCTACTTCTGGAAATGTTCTTTCAGATACAAAAATTGATGCAAGTTTTGTGAAAATTAATAAGAACTATCAGATGAGAATTCACTCAAAGATCGCGATTATCTATGGTTAATGCCGGGCGAAAACACCGAATATAGGGCTTGTACTCAACCATTCAAATAACCGACACAGCCCGATTATTAAAGTCGAATTTTGGCGAGCTGTGGTTACATGTAACTATCTAACTATCACGTGATCATTTGACAAAAAAATACGTGTATTAACTGTCAACTATGTAACTATGGTAAGCTGTAGTTACATCGCCAAATTCGACTCAAGATATCACCCGTCGCTCGAGAAATCGAATTGAAGAACACATGACTCATTTCGATTATCGAGTAACGATCGGTTTTTTGATAATCGAGCAGTGTCGATTATTTGAATAATCGAGTACTCGAGTGATCCCAACACTAGTGGTAAGCACTTATTATTCTATAGATGAGTCCCTGGCTCTCCATTTTTTTCATTAGAAATTTGAAATTGAGTTTCAAATTATGTCAAGTACCATCACAGAGATTCTTATAATTCTACGACTAACCAGACAATAAACCAAACTAAGATGATGGTTTCCTTAGTTTGGTTAACTCTGACGTCATAGTTCAACCACTCAGCAAAGGAATTTGTGTAGTTACTATGACCTGCCATGGTTAGGTGTGGTAATCTGTCATAGTGCATAATATAAGCGTACAATATAAATCAATTTCAAGCGGCTAACTGGTTATTGTTTTGGTTAACCAATTCCATTCAAATTGAATGCATTTGGTCAACCAAAATGATGACTGGTTAGCCGCTTGAAATGATTATAATTTGACTATGTTATGACAGATTTATCCAGCCATTCTAATTTTTAGGATTTACTGAAAGTACATATGGATTTCAACAAGGAACTGTCGAGAATTCGTTACGATCCTACTGTAAGATTAAGTTACATTTTTATGCAATGGAGAGAGAAGTTTCTTGTATATGGTAGCTACTGTGCTAACCTTACCAAGGCCATAAACACGTTACAGGAAATTTGTGATAACGACAATGAAATTAATAGTTTAGTAGAGGTACCCTATCATCACATAGCATCTGAATTTTATCTTATTAAATATTTATTACAGTCCTATGAAAAAACCGCCAATAATGGAAAATTTAAGTTAAGAGATGTTCTTTCAGTTCCTATGCAAAGAATCTTAAAGTATCACCTTCTGCTAGAAAAACTTATAGAAAATAACTGATGTTGTAAGTAAAAAGTTGGGATATGTTTCTGATGTTTTCCTTAAGTCACTTGTCAACTATCCCTGTCAAATCATTATATGTCTAGAACCACGAAGAGTAACAACGATCTCAGGAGAGCAGAGAGGCTATGATAGATGTCGCTGGTTACATTAACGAAGCTGCCAGGATAAGGACCATCTTGGTCATGCTCTAATCTCCAAGAAAACATCATCGAATGGTCTGCTGGAAGTGACATTCATTTGTCAGATTATGGCAGGCTAATAAAGACGGTGAGATAAAATTCAAAGCACACACGATGACCAGAAAACGAAGAACAGATATGTTTTCATTTTCGACAAATGTATATTGATCTGCAAGCAGCAGAAGGTGAGTTACTGCTAAAATTTCTCGATTTAGGTTTTAATTAAGTGTTTTCAGGGTCAGCAATTTGCATTTCGAGATTTGATCAACATAGCGGATTTTCATGTGGATGAGGCGCACAACAGGGGCACTTTTAAACAGGGAAGCCAGATGGTCCACAATTTTCATCTAGTTAAAAATGACACTAACACAGCTTACACATTTTTCGTCCGATCCATCGAGCTTAAAGATCAAATGATCAAAGCATCAACGATGCATTGTAGTACAGAATCAGTTCAGTTGAAAAATGCGGGTTCCTAAACAATTCCATTAATATGTTGCAGAGATAATATACTCCAACAGCTTTCAAACGCACCACACATTCTTTTGAATTGCAAACTTTTCAGAAACCGAACAATGTAACCATTGTTCAAATATCTTAAAGTCTTATATTCCAAGGTTACAGATGCTTAATGTGTAAAATTGGCGTACACAAAACCTGTCTAGGCGCTTCAGGTAATTCTCAATTCTTTTATATCTTGATTCGTTCTGAGCAAACAATGTAATATGGTATTTAGAATTTCTGAATTGCGTTAATCAGTTTGTCAATTTTTAGATGTAAATTGATATTATGAGAAATCCGCGATTAAAGCAACTTTTTCGCGATATTGACAACATGCGTATCAATCTGACAAGCAAATAACACAACATAACCTAAATTTTAATATATACTCCGTTCACATATTATTCAGCGCAAAGTAGGCGTTTGTCTATTTATCTGAGATTGGAAATGTTATCAGAGGACTCTATGTTGACTTATTTCACGTTATGACAGCAAATACTGCCAACTTCAGATAATAAACAAACGCCTACTATGCGTTCAAACTTTCGTGAACGGACTATACATTGGAATATGCCAAATTTCCATGGCCTACTTGTGCTCCATAATATCCTAACGGAGTATACTCATACTCACAAAACTAATAAGCGATTTCGATT
Source organism: Propylea japonica (assembly GCA_013421045.1). NCBI lineage: Eukaryota > Metazoa > Arthropoda > Insecta > Coleoptera > Coccinellidae > Propylea > Propylea japonica. The sequence goes on from CM024244.1 coordinate 23,359,222, forward strand.
AATGTTGGTTCTTGGTTGGTTCATGAAATTGGTCCGTCATTGTTGACCAACCGCTTTCGATTGATATTGGTTTTTTGTATGGTTCATGAATTGATGACGTAAAAATCAGCTGTTTCAGGGTTGGTTAACCGAAACTCGAACCGTGCTCTGCAGTACGGTTCGATCTCTGGTTCATAGTTCTATCTCTTTTTATTCTACAATCTCCCCGCCATCGGCCATAACTTATTGGTTATTGTTACTTTCAAATGTTTGTTATTATTTGTTTAAGATTAAAATAAATTAGAGGTTTTGGAAATTGTTGAGTGTTCGCCTTCTATCTCTGAATTGAACTTGACAGCTTGCCGATCAACCAACCGTTTCGTTAAGGAAGAATTCGAATGGGCCGGAAAAAACCGGAGGGACGGACGTCATCGTTGATGTACCGACGGTCAACCATGAACCAACCGCAAAGGCCATTCGAAATCGCTTAATGACATTGTGCTAAAATTGTTTGGTTAGTCGTTTAATCTCACATTCTGTATCATTAAAGATTTCTTATCGGAAAAAAATGCCTTGTATGCAACACTATTAACTATAATATAATACTTTAGGCTATTTATTAGTCGGATTAGTTATCTAATGCAGTCAAATTTTTAATACCTATCTCTGCACTCTACAGGGTGTCCCGTAATACCACGCGAAAGTGACACTGGAGATAGATTGGCATTAGGTCTATCAGATAGCATCAACATGACCTCAGTAAAAGTCCGAGGGTTTTCGAGATATCACCACTTTTGCAAACAAAAAATGAAAGAGAAAGTGAGATAAAAGAGAAAGAAGAGCAAAAATATGGTGGTTTGAACGGTAGCGAGGAAAGAATATCAAGCAACATGTAATTTGGGCAACAGGTGATACTTGTGCATTTTTCCTAATTTTAATTATTCGGCATAAACCATCTCTCGCGACAAATTTTAATTTCTAAGGTTTTGACATAAAAAAATTGGTAGTGTTGTATCATTTTGAAAAGTGCTGGAAATGGACCAGTTTTTACGATTATTTGTCAATTCAGTCTGATTTTTTTCACATCAGTCAGTCAAACTTAAGTAACGTTTTAACTTCGTCATAAAATACAACAAGTTAGACATTTTTTTTAAAGGATTTTGTTCTAGTTCTCGGTGAAGTTATTACTTCATTGTTTAAAGCAACTATTCAGGGTAGCCTAGTAAAAAAAAAACATGAGTTTGAAGACCGAAATTGGAGATTTTCAAAAAAACACAAAAGTGGTTATATCTCGAAAACCAGCGGACTTTTACTGAGGTCATGTTGATGCTATCTGAAAGACCTAATGTAATCTATCTCCAGTGTCACTTTCGCGTGGTATTTACGGGACACCCTGTATATATCAGTATTTTAAAGTGCAAAGATTAACAATTGTTCTGAATTCATAGTCTTGAAAAAATGATAAAAAAATATAATAAAAAAAAAGTCATAGAAAGGACATGAATGAGGTTTTTATAATAACCAAATCCATTCAAGGTTATGCAATGGACATCTGTGTATATAGCCTATTTGTTTTGAAGAGTTTCATGCTCCTGAGTAACACCGATGAAAAGCTCAAAATACGGCTTGTATTGGTTGCGCACAAGCACTGAACAGCTCAGGAGCTTGAAACTCTTCAAAACAAATACTATAATATTTGCACAATGATCAAATTATCTATGTTCATAGGTAAATGTGGTGGCTCAGTTCAATTTGTTCTATTTCGTCATCGTCGTCGTCACCACAAAACAGTATTATGAATGACGAAGATGTATATTAAGAAGTAAATTATGGTTTGTGGTGAAATGGACCGGGAACTGCTCAGAGGGTCCTGGAAAGAAGGGATAATGGACTTACCTCGTTAGAATTAGCCTAAAAGTGCAGTAGCTGACAAATATGCCCTATCACTTAAGTGAGTTCTAAAATTTAAATGTTTCAATAAGAATTTGCATATTAATTTACATTTTTTCCATAGGACTGATGACTCTGTTAACCACTGAAAATATGCAGCGGAACTGATACAGGTGAAAAAAAGTATTACTTGTTCGTGGTCAAAATTTTTCAATAGCATTGAGGAACTTATCGTTATTACCAAGTATACAGTTTAAAGGAAAATTTCGAGAGGTACAGTAATTCATTACATGTATTAGAAAATATTTAGACGATTTATTTCAATTAAGTGAAAACACCAGGTTGTTTATGGCCATTTCGACAGATCTATGCTATCGCTATAAGAAATTTTCAACCTCAGGATTATTCCCAAATACCTCTAAGAGAAGGTCTCAGGGTTATTATTGGTAAAAAGAAGGTTATAGAGAAGGCTGGTGGAAGGGAAGAACGGTCTGAAGAAGTAATTTAATTAGAATTAGAACTACCCTATAACAAACACCTTGAATCCAAATTCCATGTTAAAAGGACCCTCTAAAAAAAGTAAATCTCTCTATAACGAAATATTTAAAGGACATCGCTCTTTGAATGAGTAGATATTGGTAAGAAAGTATAAGGGTGGATTTTTTTGGGACGTACGTAATAAATCCAGTTTATATATTTTCCTCACATTTCTGTTTATATTCTAGCAGATATTTTGAAACCCTATTTGAATGTAGTTGTCATTGAAGGCTTGATTTTTGAAAAGGGTGTTAATTTTAGAATGCAATCAAAAATACAGTCTGGCAATGATGTCTTGTTTAATATTCAAACTTAATCAATAATTTTTTCAGATTGGATATTTTCCAAGCAATTGTGTGAGAGAGGAGGCGAAGTAAGATTCGATTAATTTCACAAAACTAGTCAGATTCTGCAATAAAACTCAATGTATATAGAGATTTAGTTATTTCATGAAATTTTATATAGTCTAGATATTGAAATTTTCATATTTTTATTGAAATTGTTATCCTAAAATATATAATTACTGTAAATATGATTATTTTTTCTTCAGTTGTACTAACTGCGTGTTTCTCAATCTCCACTTGTTTTGCAATACTCATTTTGAATTAATAATTTTTTTTTCTTAGCATGATTAGGTATTGGTTTGTAAAAGTTAACCATTTGATATCTAGAAAGCTTGCATTTTAACACTGCTGTTAATTCCCATATACTGCAATGTATTTTGGCATAAAAATATATTTCAATTTGAAAAAATTGAGTTCAGAAAATTGTAAATTTCAACGATTTCATAATCTATCGTATGATTTATTATTCTGAGATTTCTCTCGTGGAAGAGATAAACAAGAAATTCACCTATTCATATATTTATAAATAATTTACATTAGTACAGATGATATAAGTGCAAGAATTCAATTAAAGGAAGAACAATTGTTAGAAAACATTGATAATTATGAACAGAATAAAACACAAACACAATAAGATCTACACATTTACATAGGAGATGGATAGTTTAATTACGTTCCAATCAAATTATAAAAATAAATAATGTTCACAAGTTGTCACCTTGCTTTTCTAAGCAAAAAAAAGAATAATACACTGTTCAATAGAAAATGGGGAATAGCTACAGTGTGATTAAGCAGGGTACTCGAAATTTTTTTGAATATTCCATAGTAACCACAGTTATCTTACTTGAGAAATAAAAACTTTTCCATTCAACAAAGAAAAATAAATAAAGATATATTGAAAACGAAAACTAAGCATAAACCACTCTTCAATGATCAATAAACATAAGAATATTCACAGTTCTTCATCAAATGAAAACATTGAATTTCATTTGCAAGGTTCCCAACATAATTTCAATTTGATATTGATAACCTACAATTCTTTCTGTTATTAATCAGTAGTGAAATAGCACTTACAATAAATAGAAGATAATGAATCAACTATCAGAAAAAAACCCCCACAAGTGCCACATCCCTCAATTATTATATACAAATTTCCTTAAAAACGATTAGCTTTTAATATAAATTTCCTTATAATTGGTGTTTGTTAAATATTTCTTTTCACTAAGAAGGTACTGTACAATATTTTGCATGTTTCATAATCAAATTGATGATTGAATATTATCTGTCAACAATCTCAACAAATTTTAAGTTTAGAAAACTTTCAAATAAATTAAATCAGTATAATTTATAAAAAAAATACATTCGAAAATATAAAAACGTAATTCAATAGAAATAAACCTTATTTTAGAAAATTTCTAATTCTGTATAAATAGCCTGTGCTTCAGGCTCCAATAGACATCAAATAAAATACCTAAATGCATAAATCATAATTTCATATTCTATTTATAATTGACAACAATTTTCTCGATCCCACAGAAATTCAGAACATTATATCTAATTCAAATTGAGTTTGATCATGCAGTATTTAAATCACTTATATTAATTGTATGGGTCATTACAAGTTTTCACAGCCAATATTCTGAAGAATTGGAATCTCAAGGAAATAAAAAGTATTCAAGTTGAAATTTATCAATGAACCCGAAGGCTTTGCAATATTTGTACAATAACATGAAATCTTTATTATGTACAGTTGTTTCGTTATGTCGACTTTGAACAAAATATTGAGGTTATATGTTTAATGTCAAAACTTACAAATAGAGCAAGCAGTTTATGAACTTGTTGCCACCCCTCCGGCTACTTCACAGTTGAAGCTTTCTACTCATTTCGAAACGGATTTTTCTAAACTTTTTCCATATAAAACTTCCAATCTTCAGACTACACGCTATAACTTTCGGTTTTCTGCAGAGGTATCTCTAAATTTGACCTCTTATACACAAATACCTTTGCAGAAATGTTTTAACAAGACCTTCAATTCAGACTGACCCATAACTAGCATTCCATTTTATTGATCCTTAAATCATCTTTATACAGCGCGGCAATCAATCAGGCGGGGTAGATGACGGTTATAAGCAGGCGATTTTTCATCTTCCTCCCCTTCGCCATCTTCAGTCTTTGCTTATCTTGTAGGCTCTGCTTTAATTCTTCGACTGCGCCGCCTGTGTATAGTCGTTTTTATACCTCTGGGTAGGCGCGGCAAGATTGTAGATTGATGGAATGCAAGTTAGGACAGCCGGCAAGGACTGCCTTCACTGGTTCTAGACTTACGGAAGAACCCGCAGAGGTTCAGACGCTTAAAAATGAATTATCAATGTAAATAACTATTCTATTAGAAAATCATGATGTTATATGCAAAGGATTTTCCAATAAGAGGTGTTATTTTAAATAGCCCGGTATTTCTGTGGATGTCACGTTTGAAGCTGTCATTTTTTGACATTTGACAAGTAGAAACTACGCCATTAATAAAATGGAACGATACACGCTTCAAGAACGCTTTGAAATTATTTAAATTCATTATAAAAATGATGAAATTTTGCAGAGACGTTTCGTGAAACATTTTTGGGTCGTCGTGAAGGACCTGTCGGTACGCAATAGAGAAATGGTGGAAAAATTCGAGCTGTTGGGACAAGTTAGTGATGTGAAGAATAAAACCAGTGCACGTCGCTCAAGAACAGCTGAGAATATTGCTGCTGTAGCCGAAAGTATTGAAGAAAACCCAGGTTTGTCGCTTCCCCGTCGTTCTTTGAAATTAGGCATTCCACACGTCATTACACCGTATTTTGCATAAAGATTCGGGCCTGAAATGATTGGGTCGTTGAAATGCATGAAAATGATTCGGGCCATGTTATCTCCCGAAGAGGTGATCACAATTGGCCCTGAGATCTTGTGATTTAACACCTTGCGACTTTTTTCTTTGGGGCCATGTGAAAGAGAAGGTCTACGCCAATAGCCCAGCGTCGATTCAAGACCTCAAAGATGGAATTTGTGAGGCTATAGAGGACATAGGCAGCCACTTTCCGATTTGGTTATGGATGATTTCATTTAAAGGATATGGTCCTGTAGCGTGTTCTTGGTGGTCATTTGCCTGATATAATTTTCCACTATCAACGGCATAGCTTCTTCTTTATAATGAAATAAATATCCGATCATTTATATTGAAAAATGGCATTTTTCTGGAATATCAAGATAACACCTCTTATTAGGAAAACCCTTATAATATAGACTTATTTCTAGTTGAAATATTCTAGAATTATTCTCACAACAAATATGCAACAATTTAGCTGACTCTACTGAGGAACCTTAGTGAAGAAGTTAACATAGAGATGCCCCTATGCGTGAATAGTACTGCATTGTAATCAACCAATCTCTAGAGTGAAATGGCAAGTTCTTTACTGCCGAACTGGGGTGAAGTAAA